>PVIR01004228.1:51410-81038 GCA_004026965.1 Petromus typicus | reverse complement strand
TGTGAGTTTACTTCTTTGTAGAACAGTGTTAATAGTTTATAAAGCGTAGCATGTGTCTATTTTCTTATCTGCACTGAAAACAGAGTTACTGACTTTTTTCTAAGAAAAAAAGAAAACATAGTTAAGTACATATCTCTAAAGATTATATATGGTATTTCTATCGAATATCTTGCTGAGAACCATCTTTGAGTGTTTTTTTCCTTGAAAAATGTTCCAATATTTCAAAACCATATATATAGAACCCCTAAATAACATAATTATATCTGTTTACTTGTGTATTTTCTTCAAAATCTTGGTTGTGTATGCAAGCACATAAGCTATATAGAATTTAGAGATTATCATAAATAATTCTTGAATCTAGTAGGATGTCAAGGCCTCAACACTTAAGACATTTTCCAATTTCACATTTAAAAACAAAAAATATAATTGGATCTCTTTTGCTGCAACTCAGCTAATACCAGATAGCTCTTGGAACGAAGAGTGTTTTACAGACATGAAGCATAGGAAATGATAGTCTAGAAAAACACATTTCAGTCTTCCAGTTGAAGGAGCTACATGCCATTACTATTGAAAACATATTTTAATGGTTAATTTTTAAGTCCACTTAATTTCCTTCTTGAAATGTAAGATGAGCACTACTCTCCTGGTGTTATTAGAGTGTACATTAAAATTGTACACATATAGTTCCCTTAACCCTATTTAATGAGAATATCCAGTTAAGTGAGAAACACAATGTCTTCCTTATACTTTGAGGCAGTCAGGACCTGGTTATGGATACGAAAATTCTGGGTTATCACAAACTTATTCTAGGTGAAGACTAAGCAGTGTCATGTGAAATTAGAAGATTTCTCTCAGTTATCTTTGAATTTGTAATGAGACTGGAAAGTGGTAATAAGTATGGAAATAGATTTTACAAAGTTCAACTTACTAAACAGCTCAGAAGTAATTAATCTCTAAGGTCCCTGAAATAAATCCATATTAATTATCAACTAATTAGTGACTTTTCAGAACACAGAATTCTGGCTAATATTAAATTTGCACTAAAACAAACACCAAATGACTTCAGAGGAATTCCTTCATATATCAGGAAAAAAGCATGTGCACAGACAGGGAAAAGGATATTATACATTCTTCTCAGTGCTACAAAAGTGCAATAATTGAGAAAGAGGAAAGAGAGGGGATTAAAAATAAAGATGTGCTATGTCTATGTGCAAAGACCATGTGATGAATATAGTCATTATGTGCTAATAAAACATGCATAGTAGAAGAAAAGATTCTGCATCATGTGAAAAGTTCAGTGGTTATATAGCTGGCACCTATCTTTCTTAATAATATGGGACATGGCTAACATGTAGTCAAATCATTCTTTTTTATTAAGTTTGTTGATACATTTTAGGTATATGTTATGATAACATTCATCATTTGGAATTTACACCTGTGCATGATGCATCTCGGTTCTTGTTTTCCCCTATTCCCCATCCCTCCCTCCCACCCGCTTCTTTGTCCCTCCCTATTTACAAGACTTTTGTTTCCTTTTTTTCTTTCTGTTCTCATATGTTTTTCTCTTCCTTCTATTCTCCCCAACCACATACACTTCTCTTTCCCCTTTACACCTTTTCTTCCTACAAGTTCAGTTTCTCACACTAGAGAAACTATTCAGTATTTACACATGTGTTCTATTTATTTCACTTAAAATTGAAATGAATTTGCATGAATTTAGCTATGAATTTCTCTAATTTGTAATTATTTATGACTGAGTAGCATTCCATTTTATAAACAAACCACATCTGCTTTATGCAATCACCAGTTGATGGGCTTTTGGGCTGTTTCCAACCTTTAGCTCTTAGAGACTCCACTGAAACAGCTGGATAAGATGGAACCTCTAATTCTAGTGTTTTTGGGTAATCTCCACACCACTTTCCACAGTGGTTGCACTCTCACTGGAGGACAGAGCCTCTTTAATGAGTGGTGCTGGAAAAACTGGGCTTCAACCTGAAAAGATTAAGACTAGATTCATATCTTTCTCCGTGCACTCAAATAAAATCAAAATGGATCAAAGATCTAAATCTTAAAATGAATCCTAAACCTGCTGGAAGGTACATTAGGTAGAATTCCTGAAGACAGTGGTGCAGGAAAATATTTAATGGACAAAACCTCAGAAACATGGGAACTAGTAGAAAGACTCAAGAACTGAGATCCCATTTTATTAAAAAGCTTCTGCACAGCGAAAGAACACCATTAACAGACCAAAAAACCCTTGTAAGGTGGGAAAAAATTTTTAAGCTATTCGTTTGGCAAAAGACTACTATCCAAAATATAAAAAGAATTTTTAAAAATCAAACCTCCCCAAAATTAACCACTCAAAAATGGGCATCTGAAATGAACAGACACTTTTCAAATGCAAAAACAAAAGCAGCAAAGAAACTTATGAAAAAATGTTCAGCATCACTGATCATTTGAGAGATGCAGATACAACAACACTGAGATTTCATCTCACTCCAGAAAGAATGGGTACTATCAAGAAACAGAGAAAAACAACAATTGTCGGTGGAGCTGTGAGAAGAAAGAAACCTTCCTCCACTGTTGGTGGGAGTGCAGTCAAATCCTTCCTAAGTGTGACATTTTCTTCTTAAAACTGAGGTACAAATTGATTTAAGTTGTTTAAAAAAAAAACCAATGGGAAAAGATCAAATTTGACACTTTAGTTTCCTGAGCACAGTCTGGTCAACCCTTCTCTGACCATTTTCTAACAGCCATTTTTGAAGATCTTCTGGTCACTACTCCTTCAGGGCCACCATAAATTATAGCTTGCCAACTCTGGATCTTCCCTTAGGTTAATTAAGTGGCACTACTGTTAAGATACATCTTTTTAAGATAAATATGTCCACCAAAGAGAGATGAAATTTTTAAAAAGAAAATCTCTGGCCTTAAAATATATCATTTCTTAGATTTAAGATTGACCACAACGTGCCTCATTAGTTGCTTGAGGCAAACCAGACAAAGAGCATTTGACTTACATTATGAGATGACAGACTTTCCTAGTGAATCTGATGTGCGATCCCGGGCTCTGAGCATGTCCTGCTTTGTTGGTCTGCAGATCACATGTGCCCAGTGTAATCACACCACGCAGAGTGCCCACATTTCCCCCTGTCTTTGATTAACCTTTGATTTCTTTTCTGAAGATGTTTTTGTATATTTTAGCATTATAATCAAGTCAAACAAGAAAAGGAAGAATGGAAAACGGTTCATTGCTTCATAAAGCAGATATGTCAGATATAATATAGTCAAAAATGAGTTTGTAGGTTGTGAGTTTTCTAAATGGAAAAATGAAATAAATTGGAGAAAAAGAGACATGATTAAACCTATTTCTCTCCTGTAGTATTGGACTGATCTATATCGATCGTTAAGTAAAGAGCTCCTGCTTTCATATCAAGGAAAGTAGAATATTCCTTAGATTAATTTCTATATTTAAAATCTTCAGCCTATAGAAGTGCATATATTCTTGTACTTATAACAAAAATGTTATGTTATCTAGATCATAAAGCTCATCAATTTGTGTAAATGGATAACTTTACCATAAGGTAATCCATTTAAAATGATGAAGTTATGGATAATATTGTTGTAGATACACTGCCAATATTGCATCCCTGTAAAACAGAGTACTTTTTCAAATAAAATTGAGTTCCACATGAATACTTCTCCCTAATTAAAAGTCACTTTTGGAACACCTACGAAAGCACAGGAAACACTAAGTTAGCTATTGGCAGGAGCAGAAATATGATAGGAGATGGAATGTTTTCAGAGCTTCTCCAAATTGGAAGGACATTAGAAGTCATCTAGAATGACTGTTGTACAAACTTCATTCAGATCTCATTCTCATGATTTTGTCTATCCTATGCCCCCCACTATTAATATCTTATTGCTGCTTTAATGAATTACCATCAATATACAGATGTAAGCATCATAGGGAAGACTTTTTCTGTCTAATGTAACTTATAAACAATGTAATATTTTAAAGCCGACTTACCTATATTTATTTTTCAAAGAAATATTGACATCACAATTATAAATGACAAAATTAGAATACATTTGATGAAAGTAGATAAATGGTATCAGATCTAGTTAACTTGATAGTGTTGTTTTCTGAAGGTCTGGAGCTTACTGTTCATTGGACTAAAAGGTAGCTCAGAATTTTGAGTTCTGTATACTGTTTACTGTATACTGTATACTGTAGCACCAGTCTGAGGTTCTCCCTTTGGCAGTAATGGAAGGATTGAAATTATAATTGATAAGGGAATATAAGCCTCATTATGTAGATCAGTCATTCTGAATGCTGTACCCATGTAGTACTGAAAATCATTTCATGACATAGTAATATTTCATTTATCACCAACAATATGTATTTTATTTTCTGGGGAGCTCAGAGCTGGAGGTCCATGTTCCTGCTCTTACCAATAATTTCTTTGTAAAACTCTATTCTCATCTGTTTGGTCCTGGGCTTGGTAACTTTCTAGTGTTGAGGAGATTTTGAATTAACTAGACACCTCCCTCATTAAGAGTCTTTATATATATAAGAACATTACATATGATACTTCTTGAGATTAATCTTTCTCTTAGGAATTCTACCCAGTCTTTCAGCTCTGTACTGTATGGCCTGGAAGAACAAATCCTATTACCCTGCAGAGTACACTGAGAAGCATATAGAATTTAAACTAAATTCCAAGTTACAGCTCTGCCACTAATGGGCAAGTATTTGGAACACATGTATATTTTTTCAGAAGAGTAGAAAATATTATAATGACACTACTAACAGCTACACAGGGGTTTTGTAAAGAATAATTGTTCTAGTCATATAAAATTCTTCTTTTAAGCGGTGTTTGGAAACCATCTAATATTTGGTTACCCAAATCAGAACATTTTTGATGAGGGATAGAAGGTGTTGCCAACAGTCTCATTGCAACATAAACAGATTGATCCAGCACTCAGGATGCAATGTAGCACTAAAGAGGAGACTTTGCTCATTTTAGTCTTTAAATGCAGTAATTCATATTTCATATGAAAACTCTTCTAAACTCAAAGTCAAGTAATCATACCACTTTTAGTGTTCTTTTCAATGTGGTTGTTTTTTGTCCAGAAGAGCAAGATAGAATCTGGCAATCATACCTTGTCGTAGGGGACAAATGTTATTCAATTCAACCAACCTGGATTGCAGTGGGCAAATTTTGGCTGCCATTCTGGCATTTGCAGCACATCAATGAATACAAAACTTTAGTCACTCCTAAGCAACTGTGCCACAGTTATATTAGACCTTGAGTTTGTCATCAGTATTCTCAGGTCCCTCATGTGAGTCACTGTCAGAGTGGATCATTCATGGTGCATCTCTTTCACTGGTTTGTTAAAGAACCATAGAGAAAATTCACATTTCTTTTTTTAAAATAAAGTTTAACTTAATGTTTTAGACTTTATTCTGATTTGTTAAAATAATTTCCAGTATTGATCATCACATCAGGTTAGTTATTCCTTTTAAACTAGATTATCATCTTTTAATAAAGTAAACATCCTTTCTAGGCCATGTAAAACATATTTGTAAAAAAATTTACTTTTTAATTTAATTTTTAAAATTTTATTCACATTTTAACCTCAAAGTAATACTATTTCTGGGGCAGGGCACTTAGTTCAGTGGTTCCAGTGCCTGCCTTGCAAACACAAATGCTTGGGTTCAATCCTTGGTAAGCATATACAACAATGCAGTTGTGGTGATTCATACCCAGCAATAAGAACCATATACCACAGTGCTGAGCATGGTGGCTCATGCCTGTAAGCCCAGCACTTGGGAGGCAGAGGCAGGAGGATTGCTGTGAGTTCAGGACCAGCTTGAACTATAAAAGCAAGACCCTGTCTAAAAAAAAAAAATAAATAAATAAAAAAAGAAGTAATACTATTTCTGGTAGAAAATATAATAAAATAAGAAAAGTGTTTTAAAATTAAAAATTTCTATTATACCTATATAAAGTAAGTCTTGTTACCCTTTGCATTCTTTTCTGATTAGGTGAAAATATACTTAAGAAATCAGGCACATGTGACATATATGTTTTTGAAATTATGAACTAAACACATACCATTGCCATTACAATAGTTCCACTGCAGAGTGTTGAATCTTTATATAATTCTAAAATGTGTATTATACTTACCAAACTCCTCAGTTGGAGATATATATATATTGCTTGTGCTTTTTTACTCTTATAAAATAAAGCTATCATAAACATACTTATTGATAAAACTATAGATACATCAGAAGCTTACATCTTTCTAACAGATAACTCTTCTTTACACTGGAGAACGGTGATTCTTGCAGTGTTTTTGCTCTAGGAACCTTCTGTTCCAAGACCATCTGGTTTAAAATGCATCACTGTTTCCTCCCATGAACAGTCACTCCTTGTAGCTTTCTTCTGCCTTGCTCTATTGAGAGCACTTAGCACAATTTAATACACTGCTGAATTTTATTATTTATCTGCTTATGATCTGTCTTCTTGTCCTCAGAAAGCAAGTTCTGCAAGGCAGAAATCTTGTTCTCTTCACTGCTGTAATGCCAGCACCTTGCACAGTACCTAGCACCTAGGAGTAAGGACTCCATAAGTATTTGTTGATAGCATACAGAAGGGTCTTGGACGCTGAGCACCTCTGAACTGCCACTGCAACTCCTTCCTGCCTCAGCTCTCTGCTGACAGCTGGCATTCCTTTTCTACTATGAAGCACAGTGTTCTTGTGGATTTCTCTAGCTGGAAAAAGTCATTCCTTTTTTCAGGGTTTTAAGATGTGAAATAGCATGAAAGCTGACTTGTATATTATTCATAGAGTATATTATTATAAATTCTATAATGCTTATGGAGTATGTTATTATAGTATGCCTTTGCAATATATTACTATGATTTTTCCCAAAACCTAGAGGTTGAATAATTTGCTGACGATTACCTGGTTAATGATAAAATGTTCCTCATGAACTATGACAAACTGCCTCTTTTTAATCAGCCGGGTGACTCTGGATAAGCTGTTTAATCTCCCTGATTCTGTTTTCTCATTCATAAAAAAATTAAAGGAGTCTCTCTGATTTATGAACCTGACACTTAAAAATTATTCTGTGACCAATATGACCTATGTACTTTTTAGAGGAGTAATAATTGTACTTTAACACAGGAACTTTTCCTTTTCTACTAATATCTCTATTAAACAAAAGGCAAATTTCTGCCAGGTTATTTTATTAGTAGAATTCAAAAGACACAGACAGAAATAACCAGTCATATTGCATTTACAATGTTAAATTATGTAGTAAATGTACAAATTTATTATAAAATATCAACAAAACATGACCAAAAGCATTGTGTTATAAACTGTATTCTACGCATTAGATATAAATTAAAACATTTGGTCATTCTTTATTCTGTGAAGATAGTACCACTCCTTTCTCTAAAATAATAGTAGTCACTGCACACATAAAACCTGTTTCAATGATTCCAAATTCTTTACTGTATTAATCATTAAACTACCCAAAAATGCTTTGGGTATGCTTTAGCTAAGTGTTGCTCAAAGGTCGATATGTTATCGAAGGCTTAGTCAACAGCCTACGTCACTATTGGGAGGTGACGGAACTTTAAGAGATGAGGCCTAGTGGAAGAAAGTCAGGTCACTGTGAAGTGCTCCTGGATAGAGGTTGGGTCTTCAGCCTTTTCCTCTCCATCTTTGCTTCTGGACCACCATGAGGGGAGCAATGTTCTCCACCATGGCTTCCCTGCCACGCTATGCTGCCTCACGAAAAACAAGGAGTCTGGTCAGTACTGACTGAAACGTCTAAAACTCCTAGCTAAAACAAACCTTCCTTCTTTGTAAGTTGATAATTTCAGATGTTTTGTTTTGATGATGAAAAACTGATTAACATGAGTATGTGGTATCATTGCTCCTATTGTAGAGGTAAGAGAATGCAGGGAGGTGGGTTTAAATTTGAATTTGAACTGTGTAATTTCAAAGCCAGCACACCAGAGATTTCATTGTATCACCCAGTCATTGTATCACCCATTGTATCATCTAGAGATTCAATGTTGGGGGAATGTATAACCCACAGTAGGAGGAAAAAAGCTGGGTTAGTTCAATGATTCAGAGAAAACTTTATGTTTAAAAATCCAATTATAAAAATGAGATTATAATAGAACACATACATTCTGCAGAGCAGTATAGTACTGTATGTAATTGCATAGAATTCTACATTACCTTTTAGATTATTCTTCATTTTAGACTTGTTGTAATTGTTTTATAATCTTATCCGCTGAAATACATGAAACACATTCCCTCCTTTCTTTATATTAAAGCTATATAACTATAGAGACATGGTAATAAGATTATTTTAAAGAATCATTAGCAATATGCTTATCTTTTTATTTTAATAAATATGTCACTTATTCTTTAAGGACTCATAGTATAAATGTGTCAGCCTAAATTTTAGAGGAAAAGCTTCATGCTATAATAATTGAGTTGTGTCTGCTGGTAACTAGCTTTTCTCACATCAGTTCTAAATTATTTCAGTCATGATTTCTGCCTGATCCCTGATTTTGGCATATTGGTACTGTGCTTTCAGTGCATAAATTCTCAGTGAGCGAACTTGGTGAACATTCTTTGAATTGATTTTAGTTTTGAGTCTCTGCTGAAATCAGCAATGGTTGGTCAAAATAAAAAAAAAACTGAGAAAATAAAGATGTAAATGAGTCCTAGAATTGTATGTTATATATTGTGAAATAGAAAATGCTCAATGTAAAATAGGGTGAAGGGGGAAAATGTTGAGATTGTAACAGAAAAGTAAGGAAACAAATTTTATGATTATGGGGGGGTGGTAGGGTGGGTAGGGCTACGGGAAGAAATGAGAATTAAGTTGTGTCTTATACTGGTACAAATCCCCATTATGGAGTGCAATCATGATGTGTATATTTAATGTACCAATAAAGATAAAAAAATAAATTCATTAAAGGAAAAAAGAACTTGTTGTCAATATTGGAAAAAAGTCTACTGAGAAAAACAAAAACTAACATAGTCTGCCTCATGTCACTCATGTCACTAGTGCGTGCTGCACAGGGAGGAGATCCCACGCTACTCTCAGGGGATGGGCTTCCTCCTTGGGCATCAGTTTGCCTTGTAGTCTGATCAGACAAGGATTTCTGTTGTTTTTGCTACTTTCCATGAGTGAAATGTGGAAAAGGAATCATTATGATTCCAGAGTTTATTTTATATTTGGTCCCTGTAAGGGAAGCCAATTAACTGTACTAGCAGCAAATTAAAATGTTGAAGAATAGATCCTTTCCTGTACTTAATGTATGGGTCCTCAAATACAACTGGTGTGGGAAATTGAAAAGTTAAATGTACTGCATTTCCTTAAAAGAACTCTGTAACTATTGCTAAAAATTCCCCTGTTGCATGTTTTTAAACTGTGGCATAAAGATTTTAATGTGGAATTACAACGAAGTCAGATGAACGAAATTTAAATAAATCAAATGTGTCCATTATTATAAAAATGTACAAATCCAATGAGCAATATTTTTAAGAATGCACTTAAATCAGCTATCTATTAAATATTTGTAAGGAACTGTTATTTTGGAAAAATATATACACTGCACGTGGTTGATTCTATGTCTGAAACAAATCTTATCTGATTTATAACTGTCTTGATATTTTATAAAAAATAATGATTTATTATACAGCCCTTACAGAAGCAAATACATTACAAATTGAAATTATTTTTAAAGTCAGACTAATGGCTGTCATTTTTGTTATGGAGTTTTGATAGAGTTTCTACCTTGACAAGGCAAAATTGGCAAAACTAAACATTGACGTGGACTGTCAGGTTGACAATGAACTTTAAATATGACAACTGAAATGAACTGCTACAAAACCAGGACGTCAAAACTGAAGTTATGATTTTGTAATGTAAATACAGCTGAAAACTACATTTTTCTCAGGCTCTCACCTGTCAAAAGGCAGGTTGTGATATGTCCTATGACACTCCAGGTAGTTAGCTTACTCCTTAGCATAGGAACCAGATGTCTCATGCTAAAGCTCAAAAAGAAAGCAAGGTGTTAATCAGGACTGTCTGAACTATTGGCTTCTCTGAGCCACACTGAGTAAAGATCTGTCACAGATCCATGTGTAAAATGCATACTATAGTTAATGTTAGATGGAACAGAACTTCCTTTTTATATTTTAACTTGTTAAATTGTTTATGAAAGAATTCATAAATGTTTATTTTTTAGCCTTTTTAAAATTGATTTTATTGGTGCACTTTGTAGATAAAATATGATCACACTCAACACTGAGAATTTGTGTCAGTACATGTCACATCTTAGTTCTCATTTAATCACATAGTAAGATAACTGACATGTGGGTCCACTTACCATCTATCCTCTCAGACACATCCACACAGATTGGTTTTAAAAACTAATTAGCAACCATTATGTCTTACTTGATTGCACAAGCATGTGTAACATCAGATACCCACAGATTTGAATTCCAGTGGTTCATGAAAAATACCACTGAATGTCACCAGATAATATTAAAAAAATTTATGATCTTGTGGGGCTACACATAGCTTGTAGGCAATGGATTAGACATGCCTGTGAAACTGTGCTTCTAGCTATTACCCCTTATGGTTCTCATATTTCTTATAGTGGAATTATAATACTTTACATTAATGAAAGCTCTGCTACATAAAATGATATATTTTTAAATCATATTTTCATCAGAAGGAAAATGTTTTCCAGAATTCTTAAGGAAAACATACGTGTTTTCTTAGTTTCTTCCAGGTGAAAAGACAATTTGAGCACCATCTCTGGCCTGGTTATAAACAGCGCAGTGTGGACGGATCATCAGAAGAACATCTTTATGTACCGAGCATGAATATAGATACTTAACATATGCCAGTTAATTGAATAACACAAATGCAAAAAGATTGCTGGGGGCGGGATCATCAATCCATGGAGCAGCATTACTAAAACAGTTTTTAAGGAAGAGAAATGTTCCTCCTAATAAGAGCTCATGGAACTGAATGTCATACCAGTTGTCAAAAGTTTTGAGGGAGGAGCTCAGAGTTTTTCCATGAACTCTAGTCTTAGAAAACAAGCCCATTAATGTCTTTCTCCTCCTCCGTTTAGGACACCATTTTTAAAGCTGACAACTTCCTGCAGGAAAGTTCTGAAAGACAGAGACTTCTTGCCAGAATTATAAATGTCCTTGGTGGGTAAGGCAGACATAGAAATGACTGTTTAGGCCATTCTGGACAAGTCTTTGGAATCTGAAAGGGTAACCATCTTTTCGTCAAGTTTTTGTGTTTTCTGAGAGGCCAATATCTCTAGACTGTGAAGCACTAAACTTTCAGAGGCAGTTATTGTAGTCATGAGGAAAGGTTATACACACAAACACAGACAGATGTAGTAGGTGCTCAGTACTTATTAATTCCATCTAATCTTCCTTTCTTGTTATTACTGAGAACTTCTGAGTTAAAGGTAAACTGCCAATTCCAGAGATAGTTGGAGGGGTATGTAGTATTGCTCAATCCTAAGACATCTTGTCTACCATTAACTATGATTTTTCCAGGCCACAAATATAATAATGTACATAGGTTCAGATAAATACTCATAGTGTATATGTAATGTTTATATGTATGTCTTTATATATGTACATATGTTTATCTTCTTATATATATTTATATAAAGTATATATTTGTAGATGCATATTCATAAACACATGCATGTAAATATGGACATATACAAAGTATAATAAAATATGGTCTTTTTAAATGAAATAATTATTACAGTAAATTGCATATCACTTTTACCCCTTCTCACAATACTCCCTTTCCTCAAACACTGTTATCCTGTCATTCCTACCAATTTCTAAAGTAGTTCTGGAAGTTGTATATATGGATGTGATATATATATATACATATATATATATATATATATATATATATATATATCTACCTTTGTATTTAACATAAATATCTCTGGCTCCTTATTCTTCTTCTGGAAACTTTTGGCCCATCCTTATTAAACTTATGTAGTTTCTACGATTTGATTTATAAGTATAGGAAATTGTGAATCTTTACAGTCATTAGATCTCATAGGTATTTCTATGTAAACAATAAGAACTTTATTGAAGGAATAGTAGTCATTACAATGAAAATTAATATCTCTGGAATATAACTTCTACCACGCCCTTACCCTAGCTCCCATAACTCATCCTTGGGAAGTTTTCTTATCTGTCTTCTAGAATTTTCATTCTTACTATGTGGCATTGTTACCACCTAGGTCATTTCTACTCCAAACCCAGGGAGGATCTCTCTCATTTTCTGACATTTAGTCTATTACCAAACTGTGGTGGCCACATTATCAACCTTTGATAGCCACAACACCAGCCTCTGGTGGCCACATCACCAACCTCTGGTGACTACATTACCAATCTCTGGTGACCATATTACTAAATATCTTCAAAATCTACCTATTTCCCTTCCCTCTACTGCTACTACTATAACCCAAGTCACCAATATCTTTTCCTCTAAGTGCTGCAGGAGATTTATCCTTGATGTCCCTGCCTTTATTGTTTTACCCTCATCCTTCAACTCACAGGAGCTTTTCAGTTAATTAGAATGAAATAGATTTGACTAGTTCTCATGAGGTTGTATGCATTCTGGGTCTTGATTTCGTCTCAGATGATCCTCCTCCCATCACTGTCTGCATTCGCTACCTGGAGTTCACCGGCTTCTTTTGGTTTCTCCATTTTGAATTTACCTTTTTTGCTGGAACTTAGCATTTGTTATTTTCTGTGCCTAAAATACATAGTTCCACAATAGGCTTTGAAGATAGACCTTTAGTATCCGTGTGTGTGTGTGTGTGTGTGTGTGTGTGTGTGCGCTGTACTAGAAAGTAAGCCTAAGACATTCATACTGTTACATCCTGAGGCTTTTTAATTGTTTATAGTTAAACAAAATTTGAACAGGATCTTAGTAAGTTGCTCAATTGCCTGAATTGGGCTCAAACTCGGGATCTTCATGCCACAGCCTCCCTGAGTTCTGGGGTTACCGGAGTGCACTTCCACATCTGATAAGAACTGAATCTTGTGAGAAGGAGCTCTTTCAGACATGATCTCCCAGATAATATCAGTCAACTTCCTTTTCCTTTATTTACACATTTCATCATCTCTCTGTCTTATTTCTTAACTGATTCAGAGAACTATCTAAAATTGTGTTGTTTGTGTGTGAGTTTTCCTATTTGCTGCCTCTTTTCTCCCACTAAAATGTGAGCTCTGTAAAGAGAAAGATTTATCTGTCTTGTTCATCGTGGGTACTTGGTGTGTCCATCAGCACCAAGCAGAGTAGGAGAGCAACTGGAAGGAGGATAGATCAAGCAAGGCAGTCTTTCCCAATTTTCTAAGCTGAAACCAAGACATAGAATCAGCTTAATGTATAACAGCTGAATCTTAGATACAAAACTTCAGAGGTCTTAATGTGTATATTTTCTTCTATCTCAAGCCAATAGGCAGAAAAAGCAAAAAAGTGGGCTAAAGATATCTCGGTGGTAGTCAGTGCTCATGTGCCTGAATGAGAACAAGGTATATTCCACCTCTTCCCACAGTACCATTCTCTCATCTGTGTATGAAGTATCTCAACATCATTCCAATACATTCTTCTTTCTCCCTCTTGCTTAACTTGATTTGAGTTTGGTTTCTCAAACTTGCCTATAGTCTTGTCAACTGGGACTGCTGGCTCTCTGGTATGTTCTGACACTTTCACATCAGACTCTAATCTCTGGCCAAAATACACGGCTCTTCGCATCAACAGCACCACCATCATCTCTGTACACACCAGTCTACCTTTGGAACCTGCATACATGCATCTTCCCATTTGCCTGTTTTTTAAAAAAATTTCTATTTTCTTTTCTTTATTACTACATTTCTGTTGCCTAGCACAATCCCTAGCACACACAAATCTGTGGTAATTGAATGAGATAATGAACAGACACAGCTTATTTTCTTTTTTCAATGTAGAACTGAGAGAATAGAGTAGAACTGGAGCGCTAATAATCAGCTCCACATCAGACCTTTTTCTTTTACTAGTGTTGCTCTGAAGTCTACAACTGATTTTTTAGGGTTCAATTACCTTGAGTTTATGCAAGGTTTATAGCCAAATATCTCGGGAGTTTTTCAAGAGGACCCTTTGATAGGCTGTTCATGTTCTGCTTTTGAACTTGTACACAGGGCTTTATTTTTTCAGAGCTATTTTCTCCTAGTATGAGATTCTTGAAGTTCCCTCCTGTTAGTGCCATTTGGTTAGCTACTTTGTCTAGTATTGACAGCATGCCAAAGCATTAGGCATCCTGCTCAAAATAGGTACTTGTGGATAATAAAAAATAAATTTCTACTATCAAGACCATATTCCACAACCCATGTGTTAACCTTTAAAAGGTCTTTCCAAACAGTTGGCATTGCTGTTCTGTCCTGTGTTCTTATTTCCCATAATGCTTAGTGCTTAAGGAAACAAAATAGCCACATTTTCTCACTTTCATTTAGCAGCTGAACCAAGAGTGTTCAATTTATGTCATCTGAAGTTGTTTCAAAAGCAAGAGAATGTTTCAGGGACTGTGGCCTATTATTGCACTTGTACCCTTCAAAGTCTTCTCATGTCTGTCTGTGTTCTGTTGGATTTGGTGCAGCAACCCCTCCCCAACCACACAGGCTGGCTGGATCTTGAAATAGTAATGATGCTGAATGACAGCCTGTGTTTTGCTGGCATGGCCTCTATGAAATGTGTGCTTCTACCTAATGAATTTGCAACACTGCCTGAAGACTGTCAAACAGCCTCCACTCAACTGGATTCTTGACAGAAACATAGAGGAAACAGGGCAGAAAACTTGTAGAAATTTCTGAAAGAAATACTTCTAAATGCAAATGGTTTGTCAAAAGCTGAGTGCTACATGTAACACCCTGCCCTATGAGATGTTCCCTGTGTGTCATGGGATATATACGGAGGAGACTGAAGAATTAGGTACAGATTCTCTGCATGTTGAGGGATAATGTAAAGACAGACCTTGCCTCAGGGTTCAAGCACATAGTTATAAGGAGATGGGTTGACATACTACCTTTAATTCAACTTCAGCTAATTGTCCTTAATACTTCTAAAGCCATGCTGATGGTCATATAGGGTACAGAATGTGAAATGTCCTTTCACCTAGATTCAAGATGCAGAGTTAATAATTTGTGGGAAGGGAAGGGGATGTAAAAGAATTAAAATGTGTGTGAACGTGCACCATTTCCAACTCTCTATGATGAATGTCATCATTACGTATGACAAATGTGTGTGGAAAAAAATAAAATGTAAAAAATAAAACCATAGAAGAAACAGCTTCAAAAGTAGACTTTGGTCTTGTAGTGTAATCAAGTATATTTCTTATTTATAAATAAGTTCTGAAAATTACAAACCAAAAAAAAAAATCTGAAGAAATGATTAGCAGAAGCTGCGTGCTCTTCCATAGCATGACTAATCTTAAACCAATACTGATGCCAAAATATGATTGGATGGCATCAGCACTGGAGTAGAAATTCTAGATTGAAATGCTACTCAAATTTCAAGTGGCTGTTAATTAAAAACAAGTTGCCCATCAAAGCTTGATTAAGAAACAGATATTTATAAAGCATTAATTTTTTTTCTGTGAAAGATTACTTGAAATTGCGGGTTTTTCTCTGTTTTTGAGTGCATTCCTGGACCATTTAAAATTCATATTTTGATACAGGATCTTGTTAAGTTATCCAGGCCCTTATATAGTAAGTGCTTAGGAAATTGGTGAAATAATTTTGCATGATTCAAAATGTAACTGAAGAAACACTAGAAATGCTGTAATTCTTATTTTTTGGTTTCATAATATTAAAAAAGGAGGAGATGTGAGAAGAGAAGAAGAAGAGGGGAAGGGGTAAGTAGGGGAAGAAGAGAAAGAGGAATAAGGAAAAGAAGTTGTTGTTACCTCTTAACTCCCATAACCTTGTTCCACCTCTCTTGCTATCTCTGTGGCCATCCTGGACTTTCGTGCTGTTTCAATTGTCAATTATTCTTTTTTACTAGTACATGTTTTCAATACATAGTATACGTTTTCATTACATTCCCATGGCACATCTTAATTCTTTTTAAATCCTTTTTCCCTTCAAGTACTCACTTCATAACTTTTATGAAGTAGACACCAGAGAAGAAAATATTTTGATTAAAATAACTCACAGGAAGATGTGAATGATTTCAAGGTGATACACACTTTAAGAAAGATAAGAAATTCACTGAAACTCTGCAATTTGTTTGGACTTGCATTGGGCCTTTAATCTCATTTCTACAAAAAATTATGTTACAGAGAACATTGAGGTTCACTGGTTTTAAGGGTCACTTAAAGAATATAACGAGTGAATTATCAGGTTATAAGTTAAAATATCAAAATATTCCAAAACTGTTTTGGATGCTTTTATTGGTATCAAGTCACTGTTGCAGTTTAAAGTTCAGGCACAGGGAGAAGGGCGGTGCTATTAAAATGTCAAAAATTATGAGGAGAACTCAGTTGGGACAAGTAGTTCTGACTAGATTCGAATCCAAATCATTTACACTTTTAGTGAATTCTGTGCCTTTCATTTAAGTCACTGGGAACTCAGAGTGAACATGTGACACTTGCATCTCTTCATGTCTCATCCTCTTCTGCTGGAATTTTTGGTTTTTTGTTACTGGGGGCTTAGAAATTGTTGTTGCCAGTGGAGAAGGAAGACACTAATTGTGGGAACTGTGACATGCAGCGGAAGGAACTTGGAGGAAGGTGTGTGGAAGGACTGGGAGCTGGAAAGAAAGAGGGCAAGGAAGAAAACCAAAATGGATTTCAATGTGCTGTTTTAAAATTGATGTTTACTTGAAATCAAACTTTGCCCTTCACCATTGTGATGATACATAAATATATTATATCGATGTTTGGTCTTACAGGTCCATGATGTGGTTGTAGAAAAAGTGTCTATTGTTTAACAAGAAAATGTGAAAAAAAAATCTAGAAAAATGCTACTTCTAAAATGTCCCTCAGAATAAATTGTTGTTAGGACTGGAGACTATCTGGCTGAGTTTGATTATTATTTTCTGTTCTATAATATCTCACCAACTCTATTATATATAATATTAAAATAGTTTCCAAATCATAAATGAGAGGGAAAAATAAGGGAAAGATAGGAACAGCACCATTAGCAACCCAATATCCTCCTATCTGTATAAGTTATATCTCTTAGTGGCATTTCAATGAAAACAAAAGCTACTCAGAGTAGTATGACAATGCTTACTGGATTGTCTTGCTTTAAAGGCATAGGTAAAATACAAACTCTCAAAAAAAAACCGATATTACAATACTCTTTAAATAAAATGAATATATTCATCAACATCCAAATACATATGAAGCCTAAAGTGAATAACCATAAAACTTTGTTTTTAAAGTTTACAATTTACTTAACTCTCACAACTGCCAGAGAATATATAAGCAGGATGTATGTTGTGCTCAAGTTCTTATTAAAATAATTAAGCAAAACAGATTGCAATGTCAGATGCCAACGCAATTTACTATTGCTTGTTTACTTTTATTTTCTATTGTAAGAGGCATTTGAAAGCAATTTCCTATATTATCCTCCCTCTGTGCCCCAAAATAGAAACTAATATTGAATGTCAAACTCCCTTTCCTCCCTGGAGAACTGGAGAGTATATGATCTCTCCTATAGGACTTCGGAGACACCCTCCTGCCTGAGGACATATCATCTGATACTGAGGAATGGAGCTTTCAACATTTAATGAACATCTCCTACCCTAACCTCATGTTAACGGAGTCATAAAATGGAAAACAATAGTCTTTATATATTTCAAAACCCCTTTGGCAAAGAAAGGAGCAGCCCCACTAAGAGGAAGATTGTAAATATTCTCTGTACCCTTCAGCTTGAAAGAAAGACCAGTGTACTGGTTAAGAACAAGATTACAGAAGCCACACAAACTGGTCCCGTATGATGACTCAACCAGTTTCTGGTCATAACTCTGGACAACTCAAATCTACTTTGTAAAATACATTCATATTGTTGAGCTTGTATCCTGAGCATGAAATGAGATCAAGTATAAGAAATGGTTTTTTTTTAAGTTTAAATCTTTACTGGTACATTATATATTCACATCATGATCGCACTCAACACTGAGAATTTGTACCATATATGATACCACTTAATTCTCATTTTTTCCCATTCCCCTACCCACCCTACAAATCCCTGATCCTTACATACATAAACTTTGTTTCCTTTTATTTTTACCATCACATTATTTTTCCCCTTGCTACTTAGGCCTACACCCCATTTCCTTTTGAATATTTTCTATTCCACGATATTCGCATGCAACAGCATCAGATAAAGGCTTGTTTTTTTGTGTGTGAATAAGACAAACTGAAATTGAAATGCTTGGTTGAGGATCCCTGGTTGATCTCTCAGGAGAAGAAGGAAAGGGAAATAAGAGGGACCGAGGAAATGAACCGGAGTGTGCACTCGGCTGGAGACCAGCTTCAGTCTGCTGTTCCTGAGTGCACTGTGAAGTCAGATTATACTAGCTTAGTGTCAGTCCGACTCAGAGAGGTGTGGTGTGGGAGTGTGGCCTCTATTACGTGGGTCCCAGTCTGGCAGAAGGAAATTATCTGGAGAGGGGCATAACACTGGGTTATTATAGTCCAGCTCTTACAGCAATGGGAGGTGGTTTGTGCACTCATCTTGGTACAGGTGGTTTGGAGGAGATGCCAGCAGCATTCACCAGAGTCTCCTTGTAGCATTCACTTGTTTCCCATCATGCACAGCTTTCCCATGGTTCTGGTTGGTCATACTGTCTGGGCAGTGTAGAAAGAGGAAAGGTTCCTCAGATAAACTAGAACCTTTACTATGCCCTTTTGTTTCTGTGGCTGTGACTCAATGACTCTCAATCATGAAGGATTTGATCTGTCTCCTTTCTTTGGGGACATTTAGTAATATCTTAAGGAATTCATGTTTTCTATAAGCTTGTTACTGGCCTTACACCCTACAGGGCACAGAATAAATTCTATAGCAAAGAATTATCCGGGGCAAACTGTCTCTCAAGCTGAGCTTGGGAAGTACCGGTGTAACTGATAGGTACCATTTTTACTATAGCTCTGAACAGACTAGATTCTTGTAAGGCACTGGCTGGTCCAAAAATTACTTGTTAAGTTGGGCTAAACCTTTATCCCTGAGGGAAATACTCTACTTTAGTTCATTTTCTCAGTTTATGGGGATTATACATGGCTGTTTAGGTACAGCTGACTATGAGAATGCTAAGAGGTATCCCAGTGGATCAGCTGAATGCACAGCCTGGTCCTCCACTTACCATCAGCATCCCTGTGAAGGCTGAGTGGTGCGCTTAAAGGATTACCTGCTTTTGAGGCTTAGCCTCAGTCTATTGCTAGCAAGGCAGACATTCAGCTGTGGCTATAGCTGGATTAGCTTGAGTGTGGGCAAACGTAGTACAGAGGCCAAAGACACCCCTGTGCATTGCTTCTAGGTCCATCTTCTCTTCATACTTGATGGGGTATAATGGCAACTTTTTCTGCCTGGTTCCTTACTCCCAAATGGGCATAATTTTCATTTCCACTGTGGTCTAGGAACTGCTTTTATTTTGCGTTTGCTCTTTATAGTTTTTTTAAAAATGTAAATCACATACCATACGTTTTCCTTTTAAAATATATAGTCAAGCGTTCAATTCATTCACAAAGTTTTCAACTGTCACAACCATTTGCTTTTTGAATAATTTTATCATCACCCAATAAAACCTCTCCCCCATGAGTAATTAACAGCCATTGGCACCAAAATCCCCTGGTTTTAGGAAACTACAGATATGGCTTATGTCTACATATCACTGAAAAGCCTCACACACTCATAGGCTGGGCTTTTGGAAGAGGATTGGACCATGTGGGAATGTAGTTGACTTGCTGTTAGGAGGGGGTTCCTGGTCAGGGAAGGGGGTCACTAGAGGTGTGACCTGGACAGGTGTAAACACCCCTGGCTTTAACTCAGTCCCTCGGAGCTGTTTCCTGGCCTCCATGAGGAGATTTCCTCTGCCCAGGCCCGTCTGCCATGTCATTCTAAGTGCAAGTATGCTGGGTTTAAACTTTAAAGCCATGAGCCTGAATTAACCTCTTCTCTTTCAAGTGGTGGATGTGAGGCATTTGCCTCCAGCAAAGATCAATTGATAGGTCCTTTCTGGCACCATGAATCATTCCACCCTGTAAATTACGTAGAAGTGGAATCACACATGCGGCCTTTTGGCTGGCTCCTTTCAGTTAGCAAAGATTTTCAAGGTTTGTTTGTGCCATGACACGGATTGGTACCTGATTACTTTTTACAGATACTGTTTCATTGTATAGACATACATTTCATGTACCTGCTCGTGAGTTGAAGGATTATTTCCAGTTTTGAGTTGCTATGAATAATGCTACTGTGAACATTTGTGTACAAGATTTTATAGGATGTGTGATTTCAATTCCATATACGTAGGAGTAGAATTGCTGGGCTAAATAGAAGCTGTGTAAAAATTGACATTCAACAGTTTAACTACCTGAGAGATATATTCCAAAGTGTTGATAGCATTTTAAAGTCTCAGCAAAATGTATGAAAATCTCTATTTTTCATGTAACCAATATTAATTTTTGTTGTCTTTTTATTTTAACCAGGCTAGTGGGTATTATTTAGGGTTTTGCTTTCTTTATAGTTTTGATTTGCTTTGCCAATTGACTAATGATGTTGAGCATTTTAAAGGTGTTTATTATTTGCTGATCTTCTTTTGAGAAATATATTTAAATTATTTTCCCAGTTAAAATTTTTATTTTGTTTTAAGTCATTAAAAGACTTCTTTTCTTTACTGAATTTTTTTGGCAGTACTGTCAAAATCACTTGACCATAGATCAGAGTGTTTATTTACGGGCTGCCAGTTCTACTCCATTGACCTATATGTTTATTCTTAAGCTAATATGACATTGTTTTGATTATAGCAGAACTTTAACAAGTCTTGGAACCAGGAAGTGTTAATTCTCCAATTTTATTTTCTTTTTCAATGTTGTTTTAGATTTTTCAAACCTCTGTTACAGTTTGGATCTGGAGTTCCTTCTGTAGGCCTTTCTGCTAAAGGCTTAATCCTCAGATTAGTTGTACTGGTAAGAGGTGGAACCTTTAAGAGGTAGAGTTTAGGGCCGGGGATTTAACTCATTGATTCCAGCACCTGTCTTGTGAGGACAAGGTCCCTAGTTCAGTCCTGGCAACCACATACAACAATGAATGGCATGGTGACTCATGCCCCTCAGCAATCAGTACCACATACCACAGTACTGGGTGTGGTCACTCATGCCTGTAATCCTAGCACTGGGGAGACAGAGACAGGAGGATTGTTGAGTTCCAGGCTGAGTGTAGGACCAGCCTGAACTACAAAGTAAGACCTTGTCGAAAGAGAGAGAGAGAGAGAGAGAGAAAGAGAGAGAGAAAGAGAGAGACTCCTGCATGCTAAATTTATGGTTCCTGCAGATAGGTGATTTGTCTGGAGGTGAAGGAGAACACATTAAGTAGGTCATTGCCTTGCCTGGGAAGACTGAGTGCACTGGAGCTTTGACAGTCCTTGTCTTCTCAGGAATATCAAAGATGCCAGTGTTTTTGATAGTTTTCCAAGCTGTGATGCTGTGGTCTATCCTTAAGACTTGAACCATTAACATTAATCTGTTTTTTTCAATTTTTTTCCTGTACTTTCTACAGTCTGACAAAGATACTCTTTTTGTTAACAAGGCCACCCACCAATGGGCCAATATTAGAAGTATTGAATTGATATTAATTGTATTCCATTTTCTATAGATTTTGGAAGACAAATTTTAATATAACAGAAAAAGAGAAAAATCTACATAATCCAGAGAGGAAGCAATTTGGAGTGTGGAAAGTATAAGTGTGAAGTATGACATATACTTTTTATATTTTAGTTCTAGCACTGCTTCCTGGGTCAAGCAGTAGCTACATCTAATCCAGTAGAAATCAGACACTATAGAAATTTTTAAAAATTCATTTGACAGGTCTTTATATATTATTCTACTCTGTCAAATGCCATGAATGTCAGCTTCCAAACATGAACACATACAAACATCTTTTCTTCAGTCTGACTGACCATGTACTTCTCCAGAAAGACCTTGAGTTATGTTATGTGTGACAACTGTGGCTGTGATTTCATAGTAAATCTGCCTATGTGGCCCATCAAAAATCCAGTGTTCACAGGGGCACAATCAACACTAAAAACCAATCTTAAATTGGAAAAATAGAATAATGATGCACCGAGAAGAAGCTTACATATTTATATGTGAGGAGGATGGGGCATGGATTATCTCCACAACAGAGATTGAGTTTGTTTAGCCTAACTTTTGTCTTTGCAATTTTTATGAGTCTCATACAGCAGTGATGACAAACATTTCAGAAGAGAAGCAAAACTCACTGCTGCAGTTTTAGTTTAGAAAAAACAATTCATCCATTAACATCATTTATCTTAAAGGAAAAATAAATAACAAATGCACCATAGGCTCACCACCATTGGTTTATATCAAACTTTTGATTAAAGTAATTACACAGATCCATCCAGATCCAAGGATCAGTGTCACTACAGTAAAGTACATAAAAGATCAGGTATATTCTTATGTAGCCAGTCCTAGAATACACATTGTACCACACTCTTATGATGACATTTTATTTTCACATCTACTAGAATATCATTCAATAATTACTGTTAACCCAACTCCAATGATTCCATTTATTTTAATTCTAATTGTATTCAAATACTGATGCACTTTTCATTTTTTAAATTGAAATCTTTATTGGTACATTACATAAACACATCATGATTGCACTCAACAATGAGAATTTGTACCAGTATATGACACAACTTAAGCACTTTTCATTCTTAACTGTTGAGCGATCAAGTGTAGTATAATGTGAATTGAACATTTTTATTATTATATTCCATTCCTTGCAGCATACGTTTTATACGAATAGGATCTTATTTATTCTTGGCTACGTACTTAAAGTCTAGAATAATACCTTCTATATTAGATGTTCATTGAGTATTTGTTAAATAAGCACCTAAACATCTTATGCTAGTGGTATGGTCTGAGTCTAGATACCTTCCCAAAGCCTCATGTGATCATAGGCTCATCTAGAGTGTGTAAAGCTGGAAATTATTCATGATGAAATACTAAACTCAAAGGCACTAGAATGAAAGGTGTGTGTGCTGCACACCGTAAGTAGGCTGGACAGATAGAAGGGGCAGGGAGATGCTAAGTCTCTCTTGTTACCTCTGCTGCTGTGTGTGTGTTATGTTGTTTCTCCTCTGGGATGCTTATTTGCTCACCTAGCCTTGGAATCAACTGATTACAAACTGAAACCCCTATGAGCTATAAGCCAAGTAAACCCCTCCCCATCTAATTTTTGGTGTTGGGTATTTTATCTCAGCAATGAGAGAAAAGTAAGTAACAGTTTTTCATAAGCAGTCAACAGAGAAATCCATATTTAAAGACAAAAGCAATGATGGGTAGGAATGCCCATTAATAGGTCAAAGTGACACTGAGGATCAACTAAGAAATGACTAAAGTTCAAGCAGCATATACTGCCATCAAATTTTGGACTGTTAAACTCAGCACAAAGGGTTCTGCCTTATCTGGAACTGTTTTATCAGCCTTTCCGTTTGTGTAGCAGTTTTATTTCCCCAGTCTTGGCATTTGTAAAGTACTATTTGGAATCTGACTATGATACACTGGCTGATGAAACTCTCTTCCTATCACTATTACCTTAAGTATGTATAGAAATATTCCATCTCTAAGGTCATATCTGATTATCTATCCTTGAAAGCTTATAGGTAGAAATGAATAGCCTCATTTTCATTTCTTTCCATATTCAAGATCTCCAGATTTTAAGCAGCATTAATTTAATTCAAGCTTGTTTATGTATTTATATTTTCTTCTCCAATTCCATGGTCAGGACCACTGTCCCAGTTATTTATTCTGCTGCAGTAGAGTTGTGAAAGATAATGACAAAACACACTTTCAGCCTGTTCTTCCTCAACAGAGGAAGAAGTGACTGTCCACTAAGAATGATTTTTAGTTTCATCTAAATGTTTATCTTGACTAAAAATAGTTGTCCCATTAAAGACCCAATTCAAAAATGGGCATCTGAAATGAACAGATATTTTTTCAGAGGAAGAAGTAAGAGCAGCTAAGAACCATATGAAAAAATGCTCAACATCATTAGTCATTCGAGAGATGCAGATGAAAACAATACTGAGATTTCATCTCACTTCACATAGAATGCTATTTCAGAATTAGCCAGCAGCAAATGTTGGCGAGGCTTTGGAGAAGAAGGAACCCTTCTCCACTGTTGGTGGGACTGTAGACTAGTGGAGATCAGTGTGGAGATTCCTCAAAAAGCTAGGATTGGAGGTCCCATTTGACCTGGCCATCGCCCTGCTAGGTGTATACACAAAAGAGTTAAAAGACTCATATTACAGTGACATATGTGCATCCACGTTTAGAGCAGCTCAGTTTGTGATAGCTACATCTTGGAAACAACCCAAATGTCCATCAACTGGAGACTGGATAAAACAGCTGTGGTTCTTCTACAGAATGCAGTATTACTCTGCCATAAAAAATGATAAGTTTGAATCATTTCTACTTAAATGGACATACCTTGAGGATATCCTCATAAGTGAAATAAATAGGTCACAGACATGTAAATATCGCATCTTTTCTCTGGTGTGAGAAAATAAAGATGTAAATGAGTCCTAGAATTGTATGTTATATATTGTGAAATAGAAAATACTCAAAGTGAAATAGGGTGAGGGGGGAAATAATGAGATTATAATCAAAAAGAAAGGAAACAAATTTTATGTATATAGGGGAGTGGTAGGGGTAGTAGGGCTATGGTAAAAAAATGAGAATTAAGTTGTGTCTTATACTGGTACAAATCCCCATTATGGAGTGCAATCATGATGCGTATATATAATGTATCAATAAAGATTTCAATTAAAAAAAATAGTTGTCCCATTGAGTTTGTCATCATATTAATCATTCTAACTAGTGCAGTTTTTGAACTAAGTGGCATTTATTTAAATTTTACTGAGTATTAAGGTGATTCTTGAATGTTTATGTTTAAATATATATTGTATTAATATGAAATAAAATATTTCATATATAAGCACATACCACATAACATTTCAGTAAACAAGAGACTGTGTATAAGATATTGGTTCCATAAGATTGTATTCCCTGTAATCTTACAGTGTAGCCATCATGATTTTAAGTATGTTCCATGACATTTACAGAAGTACAGATTTGCCTAACAACATATTACTCAGAACATATCCTGTGATTAAGTTATATGTGACTATATAGAAGTCAACAGAGTCCATAACTGAAGTTTAAAATATTAATATTTCTTACAGATGTAATACATCTATTTAGCCTTATATTAAATCTTTCATGTTCATCTACTCTATGGAGATCCTTAAGGTTCCAGGTCAAAATTCTTCACTTATTTCAAGGCATCCTGAAATCTTTGTTTTCTAAACAGTTACCTTTTACCTGTTGTCTGTTGCATCTGTTAGATCCCTACTGTTTACTCTGGTATATATTGGTATTCATTCTATCTGTGAAAGACAATGCACCAAATATGAATAACAAAAAAATGCATTTATTTTTTGGAAAGTTTTAATCATCTTCTTATTTTTACCACCATAAAAACTTCATGAAATAAGAACAATTAAACATAAAATTATATACCAAAAAATGTAAGTCAGAACATTGTGAACAAGACCAAAAGTGCAATGCATAAAACATGTCCCTTTGACTGCTCATCCTGGTGGCATGAGTAAGGGAAATTTAGCCATTCATTTGATTTACACTGAAGAAAACACATTGACTTCTCATGGAAGCTGCCTTAGCATATTGTGTATTGCTATATTGAAATTCCCAAGGTTGCTTATTGTGAACATAACTGTTAATCATGATATGTCAAATTGAGTGGATTTACTAGCACGTTAGTAAAGCAGATTTCTGGGAGTGCCTCTGGATGAGCGCTGTGTAGATAACTCAACTGGAGAAGAAAACCCTTCCTTCCCTGGATACATGTGATGCCAACCAATTGGCTTGCAGCCTCTATGGAATTAAAAGGGAGGGGGGGAGGGGTTACTGCCTCCCAGGCTTCTCCATCACCTATCAGTCTCCACTGTCTTCAACTTTCAAATGCAGACTAGCACCGGCCACCCTACAGTTTGCTTCTGCCTTCATTGTTAGCTTAGTGTTGCACCCATAGCCTTCTTGTTCTGTGGGCTCCACCTTCCTGGATGAGCAGCTACGGATGCTCTGCCTCTCCTACATCCAAGCATTCATTTTAGACTCTCCTACCCTGATCCTTTAAGGTGACCATTTTAGTTACTTCCTGCACCGCTGGGACAAAACATCTGACACTCACAACATAAGGAAGGAGAGGTTTATTCTGGCTCATGTTTCCATCCATAGTCAGCTGGCTCCAGGGCAAGACAGCATGACCCAGAAGCATGGCAGAGGAGAGTTGCTAGTGGTACTGGGGATAAGCAGA
Source organism: Petromus typicus (assembly GCA_004026965.1). NCBI lineage: Eukaryota > Metazoa > Chordata > Mammalia > Rodentia > Petromuridae > Petromus > Petromus typicus. Next base: position 54,308 of record PVIR01004228.1, on the reverse strand, counting down.
TAAATTACATTTATAAAGTGTTTATCCAAAGGGATAAGACCTGAGAAGAGAGATAAAACTTTCCAGTATATACCCAGACACCTGCCTCTTCCAGCCAGAATTCACCTCCTAGCAGATCCTCTAGCTATGGGCTCATCAGTGGACTAATCCAGTACAGAATGAGTATCACACCTCCATTATCCAGTCATCTCCCGAAATCCCCTTGTATGAAAGCATCAGGTTTTGGCAAGATATCTAGTTCAACATCATAACACTACCTAGTGAATCATCTGGTATAATGACACATACATTTTCTGTTAATTCTCTTCTAGCAAATCCTAACAAGTATGATAGTTTTTCAACTTTTTATAAAAGACAAGAGGTGAATTTAGCTTGCAGTTCTCTAGGTCCAAGAGGATGTCAACAATTATTTGGTTTCTGATGAATCCACTTCTGGCTAAGTCACAGCATGACAGATGGCATCACACAGCAAGAGTATGTGCTGGAAGGAAGAATTTGGAAGAGATCACAGAGCAAGGAAGGAAGAGGGAAAACTGAGAAAACTGATCTCTGAAACAACTCCCTGTGTGCTGACACTTTCAGTCCTGTTTGACCTACTCCAGTCTACTCCTGGTAGACTGGAACCAGTACTTTAAGGACACTAGCTCTTGTGAGGTTTCACTTCTTAAAGGCCTTGTGACCTCTCAGCAACATTATTTTGCAGACTACACATCCATTACATGAACCTTTAGGGGACAAACCCCAACCAAACCACAGAAGGGATCAAATTATTTCTTGGTACAAATCCTTAAGATAAATTTCAGACATATTTTATGAGGACCCCAAAGAAATTTATAAGCAGTGTCCTCAAGAACTCAGACACCCAGTAGAGGGAATGAAATAGGTTTTTTTAATCTGTTCTTTATATATCACTTAAGGCAGACAGAAAACTATGTCAGTGAAATTAACATAAAGTTTGCCTAAAATGTGACATAAAAATAAAGATTTTGACATCAACCAAAGACTTTACAGATTGATTCTAGTACAACAAATGTATCAGACTTTCATAATTTTTAAAGAAATGAAATGACATTTATAAAGTGCTTAGAAAGTAATTAGTTGCTAAAAATTCATGTCCTGCCCAAGGCTAGAACTTTGTCATTTGGTGACTATTCTTCTCTTTGGAGACTTGAGATACTTATTGACACCAACAAATGAAACATTGCTTAAACATTTACATATACAGCTGGGCGTGGTGGCCAATGCCTGTAATTCTAGCACTCAGGAGGCAGAGGCAGGAGGATTGCGGTCAGTTCAAGGCTTGCTTGGGCTACATAGTGAACTCAGGGCCAGCCTGAACTATGAAAGCAAGACTCTATCTCAATACACACACAGACATACACACACACACACACACACACACACATACACACACATATACACACATGCACATGCACACGCACACACACACATGAGTAAATTTGTATTTTCAAAAATTGAATTTGTTTACGTACTTTTCAAAATACAACTTACCTTTTGGCAAAAATTTTAATGAATCTACCTTCTTATCAAGTAAACCTCTACAAAGAATTTGAGCAAGCCAATGGCATATTTTAATACATTTTCTTATTAAAATAAAGATATAGAAAAATACAGCTATATGAATCATAATCCACATTATCATAAAGTGAAATATGCCTGTGTAACTATGACTTAACTGACCAGTAGGACATGGTCTTTACCCAACCCACCATTGATTATTCAAGGCACCATTTTCTTCCTACCTAAAGATAACTACTATTTTGGATTTGAGTAACATCATTTAGTTTTGATTATTTTTTAAGAGTAGAAAGTTTACTGAGAAAGAAAACTTCTGCCTGACGGAGACAGAAGGGGGTCTGCTCACCTCATTTCCCAAGAGTTACTATGGAACAAAGCCACAAGGTGAGGCAGGTTCAAAGTGGGACAAAACTACAGTCAACCAGTAAGATTATAAGTGTAGTCACTTGGGTAATATGGATAACATGGGAACCCAGTGGTTTTGCTTATTTTTAAACTTTTCTTGAAAAGACTCCAACTTATATTCTGATTTCACTGCTGAATGTTTTACACATTACTCTCATATTCAGACTTACAAAATACTCTGTAGCATGAATGAATTGTTTTCCACTTCTAGATAGTAATCTATTGTATAAGTATGTAACACTTTGTTTTATCCAATTGACATACTGTTGAACATGTTATCTTCTAGTATTGGACTACTATAAATAGTACTTTGAATATTCTTATTCATATTTCTTTTTTTTTTAAATTATCTTTATTGGTACATATTTCTTAGTGACCCAGCACAAGCGAAGTTGCTGGAGATATTTATGTTCTATTTAATAATATTCCCCTTTCAGAGATAGGAGAATTCCAGTTGTTCACTCTTGTCTGGAGTTTTTTGTCAGTCACATAATCAGACTCATGCTAGCTGTTGGGTAGTGGTATCTCATTATGTGTTTAATCTGCTTTTCTCTAGTGACTAATGTAGATAACTGCATTATTGTATGTTACTGACCACATGACTATTGTTTTTGTAAAGTCTTTGTCTAATTTGCGAATTAATTTGTACTTATTTTACTTAAATAGTATTGAAAGTGTCTGTTATATGTTAATCTGTTTTGGGTATGAGTCTTACAATCTTAGTATCTTAAATTTAATGAGTAAAAGTTTTTAACTTTTTTTTTTTTTTTTTTTTTTTTTAGGTTTTTGGAGACAGGGTCTCGCTTTGTGGTTCAGGCTGGCCCTGAGCTCAGCCTCAAACTCACATCACAATCCTCCTGCCTCTGCCTCCCGAGTGCTGGGATTACAGGCGTGAGCCACCACGCCCGGCACTGTGGTATGTGGTACTGGTTGCTGCTGGGTGTGGGTCACCAC
>PVIR01004228.1:0-51310 GCA_004026965.1 Petromus typicus | reverse complement strand
AAAGTTTTTACCTTTAATAGTTTAATGAATCAGTGTTTTGAATTTTAAGTTAAAGTTTCTCTTGTCATTCCCTACTATACATTATGAAAACATTTTCTTTTGTTTTCTTTCAGAAGTCTGAAAGCTTTACTTTAAATGAAGCCCTTTGCTAAACTGAAATGATACTAGTAGTAATAACAGCTATATTTATGATGTGCTATGCACTTGACATTCTGAAATTTTAATCCTCACAATAATATAGTGATGTAGGTATATATTGATAAATAGAAGATAAGAAAATTGAAGTCAGCAGTAGTTTAACATCTGCTCTCCTGCTAATAGAGAATGGAGAACGGATTTGAATCCAAGTCCATCTTATTCCCTAGACCCCCAAATGTATCGATGTATCATTTCACCAAATTCACATGAAAGGACTCCTGTTGTTGCCCATCCACAAAAGGAAGCTCCTTAAAATCACTCTGTGGGTCTTAAATGTAAAACCTCAATTCCATGAAAAAGAAACAAATTGAATAAAATAAAAATAAAAAGCCACATTTGGCAGAGCACATCAATGAAATATAAAATACAAAAAGAGGAAAATAATGCACTGACAACTCAAGAAAGAAGAAAATGGATCAAAAGGATTAGCAACAATAGAGGGTGAAAAATGAAATCATTAATGTGCTGCTTCCATCGGCAGACCATTGTTGGAAAGCAAGCAGGAAAGGGAGAGAGCAGGGAAAATTGATGAAGGTTGGGGATAAAAATAATTTGAACTATTGTCACTTTATAGGTGATGTTTCTGAGTTCATAGTTAAGAGGCTCCTTCTTTCCTTGTTACTGCTTTGTTTTCACTTGAGGAAGCTCTGCTCCAGAGAGAGGAAGTGGTTCGTTTTTGTTATATCAGCTATTATAACACGGTGGAATAGAAAAGCTATATTTTATCCTGCTAGCAAAATCAAAATCGTACTTTTAACTAAGTGATTTTAAAAGATTACATCCATTTAAATGGTAAATATTAGAGAAATAGGCAACTCAAAACTAATAACATGAAAATATATCATGACATCATTTACTTACTCTCAAACTAATGTTTACCAAGTGATTCATTCATCTTGTTTCAAAAAGAAAATCACTCTACAAAGAATATTCCAGGGGAAACAGGGTGATCTTTTGTAATAAAAAGGAAGATACCAGCAGGCTGATACTTATTTATCCATCCACTGACAATTTTTTAATGATTAGTTTAGTATCTCTTCAACATTGGGTACATTTATGTTATATTCGATTATCATAACACTGCAATGTCAAAGATGAACATTATACTCAGTCTAACCTATGTTTGAAGGAACTTATTAAAATTTTAAGGCAAAGAGTTAGTTATCTCAACTCAGTTTTGTGTCATTTATCTGATTTAATAACAATGATTCTACTGAGGGAATGTTGAAATATTTAAGGTACTTAGAATGTCATGAACATGGACAAAAATGCTACTACCCCTGAAAGCAATATCACAGCCCACTGCACGATTTTCATTGGAGGGAATTTTATGTGAATCAAATGTGCTGTCTCAGGAAAGGCTGCACGTGTGGAGAAGAAACATCTTTGCCTCACTTGGAAGTTACTTCCTGTCTGCTCTTCATCTCCAGCACTGGGCACTCATCTGGATCTCATAAGAGGATCTTTGTTATGTACAGTGAGGATCTGGCAAGCTGTCAGAACACGTGGGAGGGCTTGTGTGGAAAACTGGACAGTCAATGGCTGCATCTTTCTCAGGGACAGACAAGGAGATGTCTCTGTGGAAGGACTTAGTAAGACACTCAGAAGGACTGACATAGTAAATAAAAATTTAAAATACAAATATGTGATGTGAGACAGAATTAGTGTTTTTCCTAAATAAAAGAAAAGACAAGCATGCATAGAAGAGAAAGATAGCAAATTTTAGAAAGTTCCTACATTTAGTCATGCCATCTTGTTGTATAAAATGTAGGTAAAACATCTACCATCTTGAGATGGTCTGTTCTTCCTGTCATGACTGTAGGAAATAATGTGTAACTGATTTGAATAGTTCCCATAGTATAATATGAAGTAGTTATTCATCCATTTAGCAAATATTTATTGAGTGCTATTTATGTGACAGGCATATTCAGAAATAAAAGTCATGATTTGGATCTTAAATTTCCCCTAGTCTTTTATGTCAAGGGCTTTGTGCACACTTACAGAAATGGGGCTGGATAAGAAGTTGTTGAGAGGGGAGTGTCTGTGATGGGTGCATGTCCGTCTGACTCCTCTCTCTCTGTCTTTGCATCTGGACTCCCATGAGTGAAGGAGTTTCCTAAGATATGGGCTCCACACCATGGTGTGCTACCCTATCACAGGCCCAAAGACAAGAGAGCCAAGGGAACATAGACTGATTGATACCTCGAAACCAGAAGCCCAAATAAATTATTTCTCCTTTTAACTTACTTCAGGCATATTTTCAGAGTGACATAAAAACAGACTAACACATCAGACAACTGAAATCATATAAAAAATTCCTGACATTAAGGAAGTTGTAGTTAGATAAGACCACATGCAAGTTCCCCTTAAAGAGTGATACCAACCCTTTAGAGCTTTCAGTGACAATAAACAGACCACTGTCACACACATGCCATAGGTCTTCCACCACTGCCCTAAAGCAGTTATCCTCAGTGCTGTGGGAGGATGGCAGTGTCATTCAAACAGAGATTAGAGAGTAAGGACACCAAACTTCTTCAAAGTAATTGACAAGGCTCGTGTACTAGCAGATACTCGAGCTAACTTTAAAATACAAGCAGGACAGTGTTAAACAGATAAAAATGAGAGAATTCAAGACAGAAGTAATATTCTAAGCAAAAATACTTAAATACTCCTTGTGCTTTTTGATAAAATATAAGTAACTCAAAATGGCTGAAACTTGGGTTTCAAGGTTCAGGTAGCTTCATCATGATGAGAACTGATGTATAAATTGCAGAGTGCATCAAGGACATCTACAGAAGTCATCAGGGCCACGTTCTGTGTGGTTCTCTACAGAACCTATCCTCAGGTACTGGAAACTTTGACAGGCTGCCAGATATGGGCATCTTTGGTGATCTGCATGTAAGAGTGTCTCATAGTTTGTTGTCTTTATTCTGGACTTGGCAACCCCAGGAGGAGAAATAATGACAATGCATTTATTACTTACTACCAAACCAGCCACACTAGACATTCTTTAATCTTCACAACAACTATCATAGGTAAATTTTATTCCTGATTCTGCTCCATAGATGAGGAAATAAAGCCTCTGAGAAGTGCAATGACTTTCCCAAAAGAAATAAAGACAGGCAGAAAGAAAAAGTATACAATTAAAATAGAACTTCTGAAGAAATACTGCCACTTCAGTATGCAATCATTATTTAAGCTTTTCTTTTTCCCTTTCAGGAAAAATTCCTAAGGCCTTCAAGGCAAACGAGAATCTGGACCTTTGCCTGTCTCCTGTTTTGGGGATCCCTCCAACAATCCAGACCAAAGGAAGCTCACTATTAAGAGTGCAGAATAGCTCAGCTTCATACACAAGTAAATGGTCTGCATTTTAATACAGTTCTCAAACAGGCAAACGCAAGTCAGAATATACATGCTAGAGTCAACCCTTGGGATACATCTTAGGGATGAATATACACATATTTACCACCTCAAGGGCATGATACTCCCTTCTCTCTTTTGAACACAGGAAGTCTATTTCTTTGAGTATGTGCTTTTAAAATTTTACCTAATAAATCCCTATCTCCCCCTTACTAGTCTGTTCTGAAAATTCTTTCTCTATAACAGGTGTCAGTGAATTTACTCTGCCAACAGGGTGGTGTAGGTTCCCTATCTGCCCTTCAGGAAGTTCCTGAAACCCTGTTGGTTGATAGTCACATCATGTGAAAGTAGCGAAGCCAGGATGTAAATAGTTTGGATGAAAAATCTTCACAATTAAATGCAATATACTATCATGAACAGGCTGTTGCCACACTGATAAAAAACTATTTGAATATTAAGTAGAAAATGCTTGAAAAGGGCACAGGAAAGGAGAGGAGAGATTTTGAGTCAAATGTGAACAATGACACCAGTAAAACTCGGTAGCTAATAGAGCAGGAAGAGTGAGTGTGGTGGGTGAGTGTCAGTTCTGCTTGGACTTGGGTTAAATCATTCATTTGTCAAGTACCAAGCAAGTGTCGTGTCAGGCAGCAGGATAAGCAGTGGATTGTAATGCTGAGTGCAGACAGATATGATTTTTGTTCTCCATTTTATGAATCTGTTTCAGGATTTTCATATTCATTAAATAATCACTCTCCTTCATGGGGATTGTTACGGAAGGAAAGGAGCATGGTTGTGCTTTTGCTTTTTGTAATGACGGTGTATAGAATTGAGTCAGGCACATAGGCTTGATGGAGGCACTTCGTGGAGGGGTTGATGTTGAAAATGAGAGCTGAGGGACAGATGGGAAGAGTCACTTCTTATACATGAGGGCTTGCCCCACAGAGGAAGGGATCCAGAGGATGTCACGAGCAAGGGGGATACTGAGGCACTGGAGACACTCACATGCAAAATGCAAATGTTTACTGCATAGTGTCAAATATTGCTTTGCCAGGGGGTGAATCTGGGCCTGCTTTTATCCCAGATCATAGGGCGGCTGATGGGTGTGGTAGTGCGTCTGCCCAGGGAACGTGCACAAAGACAGAAAAGGTGGAAGCAAAGCACTACACCAGCATAACTCTTAAGGATTTTAGAAAGAAGGAAGGAGTGCCTAACAGTTTGAAAACAGAAGAATCTGAGAAGGAGGAGGAAAACCAACCTGGAAAGACAACAGCTGAGGAGCTGTTGAGAGAGAGAGAGATACTGCAAGTGTCATGGAAAAGTCAGGCCAAACGAGAACTGCAAACCACAGATTTGATCATGAGGCGGTCAGCTCCTTGGCAAAGCCATTTGCAGAGCAAGCTGGATTAGGATAAAGGGAAATAAAATTTAAGCAAATGGAACTAGAAGCAACCCTGATTTAACTGTAACAGACAGATGTGACCATGACTTGATGGTCAATGGTATTTTTGTTGTTTGTGCTTCATACATTTATGCAGTAGAAGTCTGTAAGCAGAAGGTGAGAGGTTGTGGGAAGAGATGGTCACTGGGTGGTGAAACACAGAGAGGACTCGCAGATCTCTGGGAGCTGGGGGACTGGCTCCTGGGGACTGGGAAAGAAGATATTGCTTGGAGGAATCTCATGATCTGAGGCAGGATGTTTCTATCACAAGTGCAGCTGTTGCTGCTGCTGGTGGTGAATCTATTACCAGCTGGTATTGAGGGTGGGTTATAACTGTGCTAAATTCTTCCTGTTTTGTCAGTCTTGATTCATAACTCCACAAAGCAGGAAACCAGCACAGAGAGACCAAGGAATTGGCCTAAGGCCACACTGCTAATAAGTGGCAGAGTTGGCAGTTGAACCAGAGTTGCTGGATTCCAAAATTTGTGTGGTGTTTATTCTCACCCTTAGTCCCCTTAGTTGCCTGTGTCAGTTTAAGGGATTACTTTGCTCAGGGTGATGAATTGTACCAACATTGATCATGTCCTTGGCAGAGTTCTCTGTCCCTCTCTTTAGTAGTGGAGACCATGCTGGTTGTCACAGCTACCCGGAGGCATCTTTCAGGTCTAAACTCCAAAAGTAGAATCCTGCCCACAGCCAAAAGAAGTCAGAGGCAGCTTCCTGGTAAGCAAGGCTCCAGGCTACTCTATGGAGACTTCTGATAACAGGATGGACCACATTAACTACATTTGGTGCCAGCTTTTATTTTCATCTTATGCTTTGGGATCACTTCCCTAATAGGCAGTGGTCCAGGTTATCTACTTCATAAATCCCCCTCTTCCAAAGATCCACAAGGCTGGGATGAAACCAATGATCAGAAGAACATGAACTAATCAACAAATAAACGTTCTGCCTCCAAAAGCCAGAAAGAAGCAGAATTAGAGAACTTAGAATAAGTGACAGGTTTGTGTTAATGGAAGGTTTACAAATGTTTAAAAGACCATTATAAAAGTTAGCTTCCAAAGAACCTTGTCCCAAGAGATTTGAAGCCAACATCCCTGGGTCTTCTGAAGGTGGAAAGATAATAGCAGGATGGGGTTGGTGAAGGCAAGGGGGTGGAAAACAGGTGCAGAGAAGCTGTTGATTCGGTCCTTCCCACCCAGGATCACATGGCACACCTGCCCCAGAAGTGGGTCTGTACCTCTTGATACACAGTTGCATAGAAATGAAACTCTTCAAGGTAAATGCCTTAAAAGTAGGGCTAGAGCTACTGCACCTTCTTTCTAGCCGGAATTTTTTTTTTTTTTTTAGGTTTTTTGAGACAGGGTCTCGCTTTGTGGTTCAGGCTGGCCCTGAGCTCAGCCTCAAACTCACATCAAAATGCTCCTGCCTCTGCCTCCTGAGTGCTGGGATTACAGGCGTGAGCCACCATGCCCGGCACTGTGGTATGTGGTACTGGTTGCTGCTGGGTGTGGGTCTCCACATCCAGTATTGTTATATGGTTACCGGGGAATCGAACCCGGGCCCTTGCGCTTGCAAGACAGGCGCCGGAACCACTGAGCTAACTCCCCGGCCCCTAGCCGGAATATTCTGATATGATGATTTACTTTTAATCTTGCCTCAAAATGATTCATATTATCTTATAAAATTCAAAGTGTTTATTAGTATCATATGAATAGCTAAGAAAATAAAAGTCTGGGACATAAGCCTGTGAGTAGGAGTGTATGTTTGTGTATGCATGTGACAGAGACAGAGACAGAGAGAACAGAGAGACAGAACAGTAGATAAAAAAGAGAGAGAGAGACATTTTATGATAGATAAAATACTACTGTAAGCCACAAATATTTGTCTTAGTTTTTATTCAACCTAAATAGTGCCGCTATAGTACATCACAATAAAAAGCGTATCTTTTAATTTTACAAAATGCAAACTTTTATCTCTACTAGCTGAGCAAGTGTTGAAAGCTTCTCTTGAGAAAAGTGGGTAGACAAATGAAAATTTCTGGTTCCTGACAAAGGCAATAACCTAGGAAGGAAGCCAGAAAAGGAAGATTCCAAGGAGAGAAATGGAGAGCAACGCCAAGAGGCAAACACATAAAAAAGATTTAGAGATCTGGCTAATTAAAAATTTAAAAGCTTTATTTGTCAAAACCATCATAAACAACCGAAATGTTCAAAGATTGACGACAGGTGGAAAGATTCTGACTGCACTGGCTGTACAGGCAGGAATTCGCTGAGTCAGGGCAGCCTGGGATGGAGGATAAGAATCCAGTTCCAAGTCACCCACCCATTAACTACTTGTAACTGCCTTCCTTCTTTTTTCAGATTTACCTGGGACTTACCTATTTCACTAAGCTTAAATGCTTTCTTCTTCAAGTCATCTTTTGGAGTTTTTTTTTTTAATATTCAAAATATTCTTCAGTTATTCAATGATTGTCTCAGTATTCATTGTTTTTAGAACACATGAATATTCAAATTGCTTATTTTGGGTGTGTAGACATTTTTGATGGTTTTGTTCTAACTTAAATGATGAGCACTTTTTTAGTATATTCTTGTGGATTTTCAGTGGGTGGAACAATAGTTTCTGAAATAATTTTAACTGTATTTTTCTTTTTCTAGTAATTAAATTTCTTTTCTGTATTCTGTGTGCTAATGTCTATGTTAGGTGTGTTAGGTGATATAAGAGATTTCCGATAGCCTTGTTAAATCCATTAAGAGTGCTGCTAGTTCTATTCTATAAAAAAAGCTAATGTTTTATTTTAGTATTTTTGTTGTTTAAGAATTCTGCTTTAAAGTGGTTATTCTCTACTCTTCTGAGCATGCATTCTACTCTTGGTTACCAATTTTTAAAAATACAAATAGGTTTTGAATTTTATGGATTATTTTTTAGCATATTTCCTTTGAGTATTTCTTGGTGCTGGTGTTTTACATAGATTTTTGTATCATTTTATGTCTTGTTGTTAACTGTCTATGCATTTTGATTTGCTACAAACTTCTCAGGACAACAGTTTCATTGTGACAATTTTACTTTGATTTTCTCAAAAACCACCTGAAAAGAATGCTGAAATGAAATTCTGCAGTAGCACTCCTGTGAATTCTGGTTCATTGGATATGGGAGAGCTTGAAAAACTGAGCTTTTCAAAACCCTTTTGCACCACTGTGATCCCAAGGCGTGGGATTCACACTGAACTTTGACATGCATAGTTTAAATGAAACACTGAATAATGCTTATTAGCCTTCCCTGTGATAATTATATGCAAAGTGAAAGGAACCTAATTGTAAATTTTTACATTTGTTTTCTTATTTGAATTAGACATTGATATATTACTGCTATTTTGTTTAGCTGCCTTTATTAGGTAGTTTGGTGTCTTAAAATATTTGAATACTAACTGTTCATCAAACATAAGGATTTTTCTGTTACTTGCTTGTTCAAAGAATTAATAGGTAAAATAATCTAACCTTCAGGTTTTGTTAGTTTGAAATAATTTTTAGAAGACTTATTTTCAGTTTCTTATATAGTTATTGATTTAACAAACATTGCTAATTGAGATCGAAGTGTTTGAGCAGAATATTTCATATATCAGGGGGCTCTTGAGGCACACAGGACTGGACAACTCCTCCTACGGGACTGGATCACAGAGGGTCTGCAGTAGGTGCAGAATAAACTGTTTATAAGCATTCACATGTGCATTAAATCATTTTTTATTTATAATAACACTGTGAGATAGTTATCTTCATTCTCAGTTTGTAAATAAGGAAAGAAAATATCACAATCTGGAAGCAGGACACTAATTGGGATCAGACTCAAGTATGTGACAGTGGTGAAAAACATCTGAAGATGAGTGTGGAGGTACACACCCATCATTTCAAGTGTCAGGAGGCTGAGATGGGTGGATTGCAAATCTGAGGTCAGTCTGGGTTATATGAGTTCAGTGTCAGCTTGAACTACACAGCGAGACTTATTCTCAAAACAAAAACAAAGCAAAACAAAGCAACAACTACAATACTGGAATGACCCAGTGAAATACTACAGTAGGTCATCCAGGTGAGATAGTCAGGAACTTTGCAGTCGATTTAGTAACTGTCCCATCCATGTGTTATCCTATTAGCACCACAAACTAGTTTTGCCATCTCAGAGCATCTGTCAGTGACACAGTGTCTCAGTTTTCTTGCATTTAAGTAACTGCCCACCTGGGTATTTTGAACCTTGATACTGACATACTTTCAGAGGCTATCTTTAAGTAATAGAATTTTCTAAAATCTCACTTCTGCATATTTCCCCAAATGGAAGAAGGCATCAATATATTTCTAAAGTTCCTTTTAGTAACCCAAGCAAATAACAGATAGTTTGGGTAAAGTGGTTTTATAATCCTGATTTTGACCTTAGGTAAATATTTGGATTTTGCCAGGTAGCTTCAAGATGTAGTAAATAAAGTATTGCCTGAGAGAATGAAAACTTCATATATTGATTTGAACATTCCTACTAGTAAGGAAGTCATAACTGCACATATGGGAATGGGCTTTTTCTCACAGAATCCAGGGTCATTGTTAAAGATTGTATATTTCATGACACTATCACTAGGTGTTTCCACACACATTAGTTTCTTGTTCTAAATCTCTCAGGGAAATACTGATTATTTACCAAGTGTCTTTATTATAAGATACAATATCCTCACCAACACAGTGCTGGAAACTGAATTTTTGTTCTGTAAATGCATGTATTGAAATTCTAATCTTCAGTGTAATGAAATTTGGAGCGGAGATTATGGGAATGGTTGGATGAAAGTATAAGAGTGGGGCTGTCAGGATGAGATTGGTGCCCCAGATAAGAAGACAGATAAGACTTCTTTCTCTGTCTGTCTGTGTCTATCTGTCTGTCTGTCAGTCTGTCTGTCTGTCTGTCTCTCTCTCTCTGACTCTGAACCGTTTAAGACTTTGATCTTGGATTTTTCAGCCTCCAGAACTGTGGGAAAATAAAGTTCTATTGTTTAAACCTATGACAATTTATTGCTGCAGGTTGAGCACATTAGACACCATAATATAGTTGATTTTTTATAATGATATGTGCAAAGATGATGAACTATATTAAAATACCATGTAAACTGTCAGTATTGCAGTAAAATAATGACTTTTAATATTTTAAATCACACACATATATATGTATATATATACATATATGTATGTATATATGTATATATGTATATATGTATATATATGTATATATACATATATGTATGTATATATACACACATATATACATATATACATATATATACACACATATATATACATATATATACATATATATGTATATATATATATATATATATGTATTGTACTAGTCAGTGTCCCATTAGTCTAACAAAGTACCCGAGATAATCAAATTATAAGACAGATGTATTTTAGTACTATTTGTTTTTGGAAATATTGATCCATAGTGTATTGGCCATATTGACTTTTTTTTTTTTTTAAACAGAGTATCATTTTGTAGTTCAGGCTGGTCCTGAACTCAGCCTCAAACTCAACAATCCTCCTGTCTCTGCCTCCAGAGTGCTGGAATTACGGGTGTGAGCCACCATGCCTGGCACTGTGGTATGTAGTAGTGATTACTGGAGGGTGTGAGTCACCATGCCTGGCTTTGTTGTATGTAGTTACTGGGGATTGAACCTGGGCCCTTGAGCTTGCAAGGCAGGCACAGGAACCACTGAGCTAACTCACAGGCCCTTGACTTTGTGTTTTAGGGGAAAAATAATGTCATGGGGGCAGGCAGTTGGGGAAGCTGCTCATTATGTGGCTCTAAGTAGTGAAGAAGAGAGGGAAAAGGAGTCCAGAGTCCAAAGATCTAGGACATATGCCAATAACCTCACTTCCTTTCATTAGTTTCCATTTCCTACAGGAGCCATTCTCTTTCAGTATATCATGTACTAAGGACCAAGCCTTTGGCACATGGATATTTGGGCAGGATTCAAGATCCTAACTATAGCAAAAAACCTAAGTTGACAAAGAAGGTCCACCTTGGAGTTCAGGGATGTAATAATGTGACAAACTTCAGGGACTCTATGGTAGACTGCGCTGTACCCCATGCAAGCATAGTTAGTTTTCCTTTAAGGATCTATGTTCATTTTCATCTTTTCGTCCAGTCACTCAGCTATTTTCTCATTCATTCATTCATTTATTCTTTCTGTCAGTTTGGGGAAACAAAGTCAAAGAAGTAGTTGTCTGTGGCTGGCAGACTAGTGTATATTCACAGAGATGTGGGGAAAAAGTACCTCCAATGATGTGTAGATTATGTACAGGGAAGTCTGTGGTCCAGGGAGAGAGACATTCTTTCTGGTGAGAGTAGAAGAACCTTGCATTTGAGCTGGATTTTAAATGCGATGAAATGGATCTTAGACATTCAACACATGGAAATGAAGGAAAGTGTGATTTAGAGAAAACTAAATTTAAAGCATAAGGAAGAGAACTGTGTATTCTTTGGGATGATTAGGCACAGCTCAGTTTTATTAGTAGAGCATAATTGGGGAAGAGAAAGATGAATAACTCAAAATCTTTTAAACTAAAAATTTAAACATTTATAAATTAAAATTTAAAATTTCAACTATATGTATGTTTTTTCATCACAAAGACTTCTTGGTTTTATTTTGTGGAAAATAGAGAATTAAAGGGTTTAATGGTCAGTGTTACAGGATGTGGCAGCAGCAGCATCCATGACAGCAGGTTCCAGAGCTCTAGACTTGCTGTCAAGCTGGCCCTGGCAGCTCGCTGGTCACTATACTCTATCAGTAGGGAGACAAGCTGTGTTCATGCTTGTGATGAGGAGACGAGAGGGGGTAACAATCATGGCTGAGAGAATATGCAAAGAGAGAAAGGTAAATGCAAACCTGGATGTGGGAAAAGAAGTGAAGAGTATGAATAGAAGTGAAGTTAGGTACCAACAGTGGGCAGTTGTTGGGGGGAGAGATTCCATCCCACCTGCAGTCTACATTCCTTGTGCTCATCTTTCCTTTGATATTAAACTAGATAATTACCTTGTTAGGGGAAGGACAGAAGGCACTGGTAGGCATTTAATAATTTTTCTGATTAATTGATTATTACAATGTTGGAATGATGATATACATCATCGTAACTAACACTACATTTACAATGGGCAGTTTGTGTACTTTACATGGATTATTCATTTACTTCTCACAGCGAATGGCATAAGATGCATTATGCAGATTAGAACACCAATAAAAAGTTGGGGTTTTTTTTGGTTTTTTGCCTTAAACCTTTAGGAATCCTGAAACTTACCTTAAATTTAAAAATCTTATAACAGTCAAAACATTGCTCATTAACTTAAAAATTATCTGCAAATCACATATTTTGTGAAAAGTATTACATTAGATAATTTTGATGGATGAGTCAAGGGTCTTGCTTTTTACACACATTATCAGAAAAATATTATTTTCCTTACTTGCAACTATAACAGCTTTCTTCTCTAGAAAGAAAAAAAAAAAAGCTCAGAATTTGCCCCCAACAAGTATACTATGAAGATAACAAGAAGAAACTGTAAAACCATAATAAGGAATTTTAAAATTTAGAAATTATATATGTGAGTATTAATAGGAATTTTATTTCATGTAGAAAATAGAAATAACAGGTATTGGTGAGGATGCAGGGAGGCTGGATGCTTCCACACTCCTGTGATCAGTGGGCGTTCATGGTGCAAATGATACCTTCAGATGTTACATTCCTGTGCAGAATAGTGTTCTGATTCCTTCTATAATTAAAAAAATAGCATTATTATGTGAGGTGGCCACTCCATTCCTGCAGATATTTTGTGCATAATATAAATATTGGCATAGATAAATACATACAGATATATATCTCTCAAATAATTGAAAACAGATAAATGCGGAATCTTGCCATATTACTCACAATTGCACCCAAAACTGCCTGAACCAACCCCAGCATGCACTGATATGTGAATAAAAAAGATGCAATATATACACATATATATGAATATAAAAGCATATATGTATACATATGAATAATACATATATGTATACATATGAATAATATAATATGTATACATGAACATAAAATAATATAATGAATATGAATAATATGCATATATACATATATGTATATATATGAATAATATAAATAATAATAATATATGAATAATATATATATGAATAATGGAATATTATTCAGTCTTTAAAAGGAAGAAAACTTCTTACACAACATGGGTGAAATTTGTGGTTATGGTTTGAAGTGAAATAAGTCAATCTCCAGCAGGACAAATACTGCATTACTTCCCTAATGTGAAGTATGCAGAGTAATCAAATTTATACAGACAAAAAGTGCAATGGTCAGTGTCAGGGAGCAGGAAGAGAGGAGAATGAGCTGTGTGCAGTGGAAGACAGCTCTGGGCACTGTCTGAAGATAAGGGAATGTATTTAACATTACTAAATTGTGTATTTAATGTGGTTAATATAGTGAATTGCAGGTGTTTGCATGTTTTACCATAATTTAAAAGAGTAAAATGTCAATTATAACTTATATAAAATTATGACTTCAGTTATTCTTGAATTTCAAAGATATTCCATTATCATTTAGATGCTCTTTGGTGGAGTATAAAATCTCCCGTTGTGCAGAAATCTCCATTTAATCTGTACAACTTTGACTGTGTGTATGGCACATATATTGATTCAAAGCTGAAAGAGTAACACAAGGAATAAAAAATAAAATAAGATGAATAATTGCTCCATCCAGCTAGTAATAATGTGTTTAACTATTCAATATGGGGGCTTTTTGGAATTCTTTAATTTAGGTTTCTTGATAGAGGGCCTATTTTTGACTTGAAATGAAGAACAATTAATTCTACTGTAGGCTTCAGTAGTGATAATAATTTGGGACCTGATTATACTTTATAATGATACCAGATAGGGTAATTTTTAAATGTTTTATTAGATCTGTGAAGGGAACATTGTGTGACTTGTATTGAGAAAACCTACTCTCCAAAGAATTCTCTGTGGTTAGGGTGGTATTGCTAGGTGAAGTTACATGTGTGAAGGTTATTGATCTCTTTCTTGGGATGCCTGTCATAAACTATTCTTTTTACAAATAAACCCTTTTGTAATCTGGTCTTGAGTTTATTTTTATGTGAAATCTGAGTATCCATGCAATATTCATTGACCACACATGGATACATAATAGTGGGCAAGAATAATCTTCCATTTTCTATGGATTAATTCAAATTTGATAGAATTATCTCTCTCCAGAGATAGATTATGAAAGACTTTTAAAGGAACAGATTTCCGTACTAACTTTGAACTTAATCAGCTATTTCGTAATTATTTCAGTACTGCTACAAGGATTCACATGGCTTCTTAGTATTCATAGCAACAAGACAAAAATGTATGAGACCTTTCTTCATTTTAGGAGGTGGCAAAAGGTCTCAGAGATCACCCTTCACATGCTAATATTTTAGAAACCTATTATTTGGTGTAGTGATATAAAGGAAAAGAACTTTCAAGATTCTGTGATGTTCTTCCCTTTTTGTATTCTCGAAAATACATTTGTGTAGCAAATTCTTTTAGTGCCTGTGTAGTTATCAAAAGTACTTTGATTCCTAGTGTGGTGCTAGAGAAAATATTGAAGTTTTGGCATTGGAAGTGGAAATTCAAAAATCAGGAGTTTGCAAAATAAACAGCTTCACTGATTTAGCCCTTAAATTGCAGTTAACAAACCAGACTTCAGAAGTACTTGGGAAGACATCTCAATGACCTTAGAGGACCATATTTCCTTGTTTAGCTTTTTCATAGTAAGTCTTGCTTTTACTTTCTGTTTTCTAATAATTTATTTATTCAAGGTAGCATCTTTAAAGAATAAGATTCTTAAATAAAACATTTGCATAGCCTAAGAATTTATTTTATTTTATTTTATTTTTATTTATTTATTTATTTTTTTGAGACAAGATCTTGCTTTGTAGTTCAGGCTGACCCTGAGCTCACAATGTAGGCCAGGCCAGTGTCAAACTCACAGCAATCCTCCTGTCTCTGCCTCCTAAGTGCT
This sequence comes from Petromus typicus, assembly GCA_004026965.1. Taxonomy (NCBI): domain Eukaryota; kingdom Metazoa; phylum Chordata; class Mammalia; order Rodentia; family Petromuridae; genus Petromus; species Petromus typicus. Next base: position 36,217 of record PVIR01004228.1, on the reverse strand, counting down.
GGGATTACAGGCAGGAGCCACCACACCTGGAAGCCTAAGTGTTTTTTTTTTTTATCAAAGTATGTGCTGCATTGTTTATTATTGTGTAGGGATGTTTGATTTCAATTAAAAATATTTTGAGCCTTTATATTTGAGATGTGTTGTGGTCTAAATGTGTCTTACAGAACTCATATACTGAAGTGTAATTTACTATGTATGAAGTATTAAGAAGTGAGAGCCTTCACAGGTGATTAAATCCTGAGGACTCCACTCTATGAGTAGGATCAATGACTTACAACAGAGGTTTGCACAGCTCTTGCTTCTTGGCATGTGTCTCCCGTCCTCCATGTGAGGATGTCATGGTAAACACCATTGTTGGAAGAGGCACATGATCTGCTTTCCCTTAAGTTTGTATTTCTTTGCTTCAGAACTGCAAGAAATAAGTTACCGACTTTAAATTGTTTTATTGCAGCCCAAATAGACTAAGCCAATGTGGTTACCTAATGCAGGAAATACAGGGAGACATTTTCTCTTATGCATTACAAAATGCTTACAGAAATCTTTCTCTTGCTTCCATCACCTGATAGAAGCTAACAATCATCTTTCTCTGTTGAATGGATTTGGAGTTTCACAGATTGTTTGAGGTACAGTCTGAGTTGAGATTGCCACTAGAAATTCATTCCAGCTGTGCAAGGAGGAGAGTGTGTGTGTGTGTGTGTGTGTGTGTGTGTGAGAAGCTGCTCTTGAGGAAGAGTGCCATGATTTTTCGGCTGGGAGTACTCAGTGACAGTGGCTTATGTTAGTCACCAACACTCATCACTCAGAAGTTACTATCTTGGAACAAAGTTGAAACCCATTTGGTCATCTTTAATCTAAAATGTCTTTCAGAGACAGTGATTATAATCTCTTTCTATTTTTTTTAAGCAAATCTATTCCATTTATTACTACCAAGAAATATCATGGAATATCAATAACTTCACTTGTCAATGAATGGGACTGAAATTGATGCCTGTTTTGTCTTCTCTGAAAATAATTTCATTTTAGTGTTAGTAATTCAGGCTCATATTCAAAAACTACTTTGTGAATCAAATTTGATACTTCCCATTTTGGAAAGAGTGTACCCTGGAGAGTGTGGGCACAATCTCTCTTCCAGTGCAAGCTCCAATCTTACTCCTTGTAATAGTTTGAATGTGTTTCCTAGAGTTTGTGTGCTGGGAATTTAATCTCCAATGTGACAATCTTGAGAAATGAGGCCTTTGAGAGGTAAGTAGGTCCTGAACAGTCTGCCATTACTGTATTGCCTAGTTACTGAGGAAGTGGGTTCCTGATTAAAAGCTGAGTTCGGCTCTCACCTCCCTTACTCTCTCATCCTTTGTTCTAAATGAAGACACTACTGGTAGATCAGACCCTTAATAGTTGTAGAAGTTTATTGTTATTTGTAATAGAATTTAAAGCTATTATTTTCTGCTTTTTCATCAAAGTGATTGTACTTTCTCCAAAGTGATTATTTCTCCCAATAGAAGCTTGAGAAATCCCTTGTATATTTAAACCTCTTTAAAACACTTTGTGAGTTATCACTGTTTCAATATGTGTGCAGCTACACCTATTGAAAACAAATATTCCAAGGATTTAGCTCAATGGTTCCAGTGCCTGCCTCACAAACTCAAAGTCCCAAGTTTGATCCCGGGCACCACAAGACAAAAACAAAAACAAATATTATTCCAAAACTTAGACTGTCTCTGAATGATTTTACTTTGAATCATTTATCTGTCTTTTATACATCCATGCATCCATCCACTCAGTAAATACATAATGAGTGTCTTCTGTAGGCTTGCACTGGTAAAATAGAGATAAATGGGTCACATCTCTCTGCGATGCTTTATGGTCCTCTGGTGGAACCAGAGAGACAGGCAAGCAGATAGAAAAGGCTCGTGTGATATGAGCACACTACATGGTGCTGGAGGAGCAGAGACACTGAGTTTCAATGCTTTCAGGGTCAGGGAAGGCATCCAGTTTTCTCTGTATTGAATAAATTCACTTAAAATTGTGAATGTTGTTTTTCTAAGTTTGTCTCAGCCAAAATATAACCTTAGATAAAATTGATGCATCTATAGCACTTTAGAAAACAATTAAGGGACTTCTTTCAAACTGGAAAAAGAAAGTTCCCTTTTCAGTCTCACAGCTATTTGATGGTGGGGAGCAGAACATGCTGATTATGGCTATTTTGCTATTTTAGTTTGGTTTGGAAAAGGGTGTTGGTGTGTTTTTATACAGCTGAATTGGATAAATCCAAGACTTTACCACTGTAATTTACTGGTCGTGAAGCTGGCCTGTCCTCCAGATTACAAAGGAAATGCACCAGGCAAAGTTTCCATCTTGCTTTTACATTTAAGGAATAAATCATTCATTCAGCACAAAACACATAAAAAAGCCGTAAAATTTAATTTGAGCATTAATAATTATTTCTAAGACCTACAAATCTTAAGTTATTTTATCTATGGCCATAGAAATTCTTTTTTAAAAAGATCTTTTAGTGTTGTCTAATAAAACAAGTCATTACTTATACAGAGCTTTTTTAGTTTTTCATTTAAAAAGCTATGTTTTTAATAATGTAGTTTGGCTTGTGAATGCAAAATATCAAGATATATATGTTTTGATTTTTTCTTTCTCTAGAAACATGAAGTCATATTATCACTGGGAGTTCACAGGGTGCTTAGTTATAATTTAAAATAAAGTGTGAATGAAAACACTGCAGGACGGTTGAAAATCATAGATCCTGGAACACTCAGTCATGACTTTAGTCATAACACAAACATCACAAGAGACACAAACAGATCCCGGGGGAGCGAGGCACTGAAGACAGGCTTTGCCAACTTCATTAGCTTTTGTGGATTGTGTTGTTTTAAAGTCATATTTTAAAAATGTTCTTGAAGCCCTTAAAATAAAGAGAAACTAACTAGCAGATTTATTCTTTATGCCATTAACCAGAAATCACAAAGCTAAAAGTGCTTTGGGAATGGAATCATTAAGACAAATATGGTGGCTAGGATGGAAAGGAACCATTTTGTCTTCAATAGTTAAAATCTGTTCATTACTTTTGAAAGACCACCCAGAAAGCCTTCTAAAAGAAGCTTTTTTTTTCTAATTATCTGTGAATGTAATTCAGTCTTGAAACAAAAAGCAGAACCAGAAGGCAAAGTGCTCCATCTAGAGTACAAGGAACCAAATTTTTAAAAATTGGTAGGAATCCTTTAAGAAATGGCTCCTTCAAGATTAGCCCTACATGAGAAATAGACTCCAGAAGACAAAACACTCTTTTCATTGCTTGCAAGCAGAAATGACTTCACATCTCATTCTGTTTCTCAGATCCATGAGCCCAAACATAACTTTGAGATAATCCAGCCAATCACCTATACAGATTAAAGAAGCTATGCAGGCAATATTAAAATAGTGATTATGTCATCTATTCCTTAATTATGATAACCAAATTAAGTTAAAAGATCTAGATAATCTTTACCTCTCATTATTCATGCACCACTGCTTGGATTTCAAGTACAGAATGTAACAACATTCTTCATGTTTTTCCTTCAGAAATCTGCTTCTAGTACTATCTAAAGTTTTTTGAAATTATTATGTTTTCCTTTCTTTTCTAGAAAAGAATCAGAGAACTCTTGTTTATCACAAAACTAACAAAATTCTGCTTCAAGAACTTTCAGTTCATGAAATATTATACTTACTATAGACATAATGGAGTCTTGATAAATAAAAGTTGAGTTGAGGGCTTAGGTTATAGCTTGGCAGTGGAGTGTGTGTGATTACCACCTGTGAGGCTCTGGGGTCAAACCCTAGCATGAATACTTAAAAGGACAAACAAGTTGAGAATGCAATTGTTTTTAATGAGTTTACTGGTACGTGTTAGCAGTATATGATGATCATCTTCCTTGGAGAATTTGTACCTAGCCATGATTGTATATCTTGATTCTTATGTTTTCCCATTCCCCTACCCTGTAATAGCTAAATCTTGGTAATAGCTAAATGTTGAGATTATAGGTTGGTCTTGGCTTTTGTGAGATATACGGAGGAGTTAATGGTCTCTGGTTGTAATGAGGCCCAGTGGATGCTGTGCTCGCATAGGAGTAGCTTGCAGTGCTTCTCCTGTCTTTTGCATGAAGTATTCTATACCAGATCTCTAAATAACAGAAAAGGTTTTAAAATGAACAGATGCAGCATTTTGTGGAAAACTCTTCCAAATCATACATTTTAGGTACATATCAGTATGTATACATTATACATATATGAATTAATTACAACAAATTTGATGAAAATCATAAAACTATATTAAAGAAAAACATTTTAAAGGTTTCATCATAAAAATTAAATAACATACTCATATTAGAGGAAAAATTAAGTCTATCAACAAAATATTGTTTTGCGAATGGTGATCGATCAAAAAGTATGCAGTTAAAAAATCTAAGAAGCAGAAATACATAGTTGTTTTAGAGTAACTAATGAATTTATTAATTTTCAAAGGATTAATAATTTTCAAAAATTTATGTAAAGGATTATTAATATGTAAAGGATTATTAATTTTCAAAAATTTATGTTTCACTGTCCTTTTTTTGTCATTCTAAATAATATTGATTTTGTAACTAATTTTGTATTTGCTTTTTCTTAAAAAGGTCATCCAAGCCATCGGTCCCTGTCAATAATTCTTATCAGATCTGGAAATTTAATTTATAATGAATGGAACACTCACTATTCAAGCTTACCTCCTCTCCTTTTTCTTTACTGGAGCTCACTTTTCATATTTTACTTTTTCTTGTATTCTATTCAAAAACTAAACTTTAAAGTATGTCAAAATAAATCAAGCCATTTGCTAATAAATATGATAATAAGAGAAATAATAAAGAAATAGCCTTCTGAATTCATTCATTTCAAATTTCTTCCCCTGAATAAGTAAAAAAAAACAAAAAACCTAAGATTGCTTTTATTTTATGTTGGTCAAGGATTAGGGAAGAAGGCTGCCAGTAGGACTGAAGTATTTCTGGTAATCACAGAATTCAACTGAAAACATAATACTTAAAACAAAGAGTTCCTAAGCTTTCAGTTTTTGTAGTCTTGAATCATTTGTTGCAAGTTGATGAGTAGATGTAGTGTGGTCTAGATTTTTACAATATCCTGGTAAATCTCTATGTGAGAGGTTGCCCGACATGTTTTTAACCATATGAAATAACATTCAGAAAACAGACACCTTATTAACACATTGAATTGTTTTATAGCAAAAATTTATTGAGACATATTTAATTAAGAATAAAAGCCCTTAGAATGTTTTCCTCCAAGGAAAACCCTCTATGATATCTAATCACTCTCCGTGCAAGAGCTGGGAGCAATGTTCAAGTTGGAATCATAGAAGGGTGCAGTGAGTGCCATATTTTACCAACATAAATAATTAACTGGAGAAGGACATGTAATATTCATAGCTGGAAATTATTAAAGTAGATTGCAATTGGGGATAAAATAATCTAAAAATGGAAGAAAATGAATCATTTAGCTAACATTCAGCTTATGGTGCTTCTTTTATTTATTTATATAATCAATTTTTAAAATGTCTGCTCCATTTGGACAATGACAAGTGGCTGCACTAGCTCGCTGCACAGCTGGACCGTATTTGCTGAGTAATTTTAAACTATATAGGATTCAGTGGTGGGAGGACATTTTCCCTGGAAGTGGGTATCCAGGTTATGAAAAGGGTGGGTCTAGCCCTTTCTTCTTGAAGCCCATTTTAATAATCAGGAAACTGTTATTTCAGGAGTAGGATCATTTGTTCAAGTTAGTGTCACAATCTGCAGATGTCTTATGTTATTGGGAGGTTTCATTTGTGTAGAAGGGATAACCCTGATGGGTTCTAAAACACCTATTGAATAAATAAATATTTTTCTGGCAGACGTTGCTTTCTGCTTCCAGCCAATACCAATTGCCAGGCATGGAGCCTAAAGGTTGCCTACAGTGATATTAATTAATGTGATGAAACTTTGTCTGTAAGTGTCAGTGAGGTGATAAACAACTACTATTTACATGATGCAAAGTGCCTCAAAATGAGTAAAAAGAACAATATGTTTGTGGCATCATTTCTTTTGTCAGGTGCTTTGGAGATATTCCCAGATGTTCTTATTTTTGTGAGGGAATATGGAGATTTCTTTTCCTTCTTATTGAAACTTGGTTGGTAGGAGACCCCGAGAGCTATATAGTGCTTCAGAAAGCAAAAGATGGGTTGCTTTTATGTCTAAGAGCCTCATTAGGATTTCTAAGGCAATAAAAAGGGGTTTGATTTGAGCTTTAACTAAACCCACCAGGAGTAGAATTTTTGTGCTAAACCACTCATCTTGTTGATGAGGTGATTTCAGGGCAAGTTCAAAGGAATTGCATTGTTCAGTGTGTGGCCCCAAGAACAATGATGAACAAATTAGCTGTGTCCAATCACTCAGAAAAGCGTGTCATCAGCATTGGGCTCTCTGACATTGCCTACCCCTCCTCTTTTCTTTTAGCTCAGAAAGTAAAATAGGACTGATGCACAGAAAGAGTAGCCTGAGGACAAGAGATGAATTTCTCAGAAGAAAAAAAGGCCTATTTTTAACAAGAAAAATAGCTTAAAACCATATTTGCTGTAGATATCAGTTTTAATTTAAAGCATTTAAAAATGGAGTTAAGTCTTCTGAAACATTCAGATGCATGAGTCAGTTCTTTGTCATAATGTTTTTCTTCTATGTTTTGGATAAGGGTGAATCACAATGGCATCTATCAATTTCAACTAAATATACTATCATGCTACAAATGAAATTGATGACACAGTACAAAATCTGAGGGAGGAAGTCAAGTATTGGAAGTGGTTTTGAGTTGTAGGCAGATATGATGCTGCTTTATGCATGGAGCCTTCAGATAAATAAGTATCTCCTGTTGGCACAACCAGAGAATTTGGGCAATAGTGTACTTGTATTTTCACAAACTATCTCATACATTCAGGGTATATATAAAACTTTGGGAGAATAATTTGATAATGAAATTAAAAACAAATTTCTTGGTACAATAATTCAGGTAATCTACTCTATTTGAGAATCTGTGGTAACAGTAAAGATATTCAGATTCTAATCATATCTTTTATTCATGTAGTTATTCATTAGATATTCACTAAACCCCCAGTATGTCCCAGGCATTTATTGAAGCATTGTATAAAAGAAGGACATCAATATTTTTTGAGAAGTTCTAGCATATCATAGTGGTGTACCTGATCTGTATTAATATTATTTTAACTCAAGGCAGAAAGGGAAACTGGAAATGGTAAGAAAATAAGTAAAAAATTTCATGGTACATATTTTATTACTCTCAAGAAGAGAATTTTATTTATCAAAACATATTTTAGTCTTTTTAATGTACAAAATAATGATAATAAACAACAAGTAATACATATTTAGAATCAAATGTGTGCCCAGTGCTTTGTGTTTTAATATTTTCAATCCTCGAATTAATTCTGTAGAATTACCATTCCTATTTTTCTGTAAAGAAACTAACACTTAATGAAGTTAATTAAATGCTCACAATCACAATAATAAAAATTTAGAACTAGAATTTAACCCTAGATTTTCTTGCTTCTAAGCCCTTGACTTTTAAACAATGAAGAATATATTTGTTAATGTTCTACATATAAATTATAGAATAGCTTGATGACATTAGGCACTAACTGTCCTTTAGCTCTTGCTCCATGTTTAATAAATATCTTTTTCTAATTTTCTTCATTCTTATTATGTATTTTTCTTGCAGAAAAAGACAACTGTGCCAGTGATTGTTAGTGTCTGATACCCTATGAAGCCAATACCAGGGTCAAATTGAATTTCTTAGAAAATTCCATATGGATTTCCATAACATTTGCACTACTTTGAAGCATCTTATTAAAGGATAAAATTAATTAATAGACTTAGATAAATTTAACAGAATAAAATAAATTTTAAAAAAGGAGAAAAAGAAATAGTGAAAAAAAAAGAAATAAGAACAAAGAAGAAATAATTAAACAGGAAAAGGAAGCAAAACAAATACATAAATCCTCAAGCTGCAAAGAAAAACAAAACAAAACAAATACTCCAAAAAACAATGAAGCAAGAGAAACTACCATCAGAGTGAAAAGACAATCTACAATATGGGAAAAAATTTTACCAGCTATTTCTCAGACAAAGGACTCCTATCTAGTGTACAGAAGGAACTAAAAAAAAATCAATCTCCCCAAATTTAAAGACTCAGTTCAAAAATAGGCATCTGAAATGAGCAGACACTTTTCAGAAGAAAAAGTAAAAGCAGCTAAGAAACATAAGAAATATTCAACACCTCTGATCATTCCAGAGATACAGATGAAAACAACACTGAAATTTCGTATCTCTTCACAAAGAATGGGTGCTATCATGAAGTCAACCAACAACAAGTGCTGGCAGGGTTGCAGGGAGAAAGGAGCCCTTCTCTATTGTAGGTCAGAATGTAAACTAGTGCAATCACTATGGAGATCAGTGTGGAAATTCCTAAAAAATCTAGACTTCGAGGTCCCATTTGACTCTGTTATTTTCCTGCTAGGTATATACATGAAAGAATTAAAAAATTCCTATCACAGCAACATATGTACTATGACCCATGTTTATAGAAGTTCAGTTTGTTATAGCTAAATCTTGGAAACAACCCAAATGCCCATCAAGAGGAGACTGGATAAAGATGTGTATTTTTTTTTTAAAGTAGAATACAAATCTGCTATAAAGAATGATAAATTTAAGTCTTTTTTACTCAAATGGATGTACCTTGAGGACATACTCATAAATGAAATAAGTAGGACACAAATGTGTAAATATCATATCATTTCTCAGGTATGAGAAACTGAAGGTGTAAATGAATTCTAAAATGTATGATAGGTATTTGTGAAACAGGAAGAAAATGTTCAAAGGGAAGGGAGGGGTAGGAACTAGTAAAATACATACATACATACATACATACATACATACATACATATATACATGAAATTTAAAAAGAAAATAAAAGCAAAAGTAGTCTACAATTTTTTTTTCTATATTTCTGGACAAGTGAAGTTTTTTCCCCAGAGCCTACAGTTTTAGAATCAAGCAAGCCATATTTTTCTTTCCCCAGATTTACCTCCTGTGCTTTTTCTGGTTGCTTCTCTGTCCACTCAGCACAGGCTGTGACAGCCATTCAAATTCAAGGGTGTCTTTGCTTATGTTGAAAAAACTTGAGAGTAATCAGACCTCTGATCTTTTCTGGATAGAGACAGCTTGGGAATGGTTTAAGTAAACCATTGTACTAAATGCTAGCAATTTCAGATGCAATTGCCTTTGAAAGTCACACTTACTGGGCCTGGATTATTAGCACATAAAGAAAATGTGGCATTTAAATGTAATGGAGTATTACTCTGCCATAAGAAAGGATAAACAAGTCATTTGTAGAAAAATAGATGTACCTTGGGACCATAATATTAAGTAAAATCAACCAGACACACATGTTTAAATATAATATGGTTTCTCTCATATGGAAATTTGATATACAAACCAAAAACAGTTAATGGGGGAAAAAGAGATGAAAAGGGCATAAAAATATTTACTTGGAGCAATGTAAATTTTCCATTTTTCATTTCACATATTCCTTTTTAATATAAAGGAATCTGAATTTTGTTCATATGTGCTGATATTTTAGCCTAAGATGTTTAGACACCCACTAATTAAAGAATTTTTTACAGATTAGTTGAAATTTTCTAGATGGAGGTTATTCCGTTTGCAATAGAAGCATTTTACTTCTTCTGTGTCACTCTACATACTTTTCCTTGAGACAAGATCTCACTTTTTGTAGTGCAGGCTGGCCCTGAGCTCAGCCTTGAACTCCTAACAATCCTCCTGCCTCTGTCTCCCAAGTGCTGGGATTACAGGGGCATTGTATGTGGTTACTGGGGATTGAACCCAGGTCCTTGCACTTGGAAGGCAGGCACCAGAACCACTGAGCTAAATCCCCAGCCCCATACTTTTCTTTTCTTTTCTTTTTTTTTTTTGAGTCACTGTGCTGGATAGGATAAGAGTAATAAGAGTAGGTATTCTTGCTTTGTTCTAAAATTTGGAAAAAAATAATTGAATATCTCATGATTTTCATTAATATTATCAATTGGCTTCTTGTAAGTTCTCTTTACAAGTTGAACTTGCCTTCTACTTTTAATTTCTTAAATTTCTGTTTTTAAATATCATAGATGGTTATTGAATTTTGGTCATTGTTTTTCCACTGACTAACAGAATTTTAAACTTCCAATTATTTTTTATTCTTAATCTGTCCTCAAGAAGAAGAAACAATTGTATTTTCATTATTTAAGTAAATGTACTAGGCTATGTTTTATCAACTTTCATGTAAAAAACAATGTTATTGAACCAGATATAAAACTGCATATAAACTATTCATGTATCGTATAAATTTGTAGAATGATTTAGAAGTCTTCTGAGTATTGTGAAAAATAAACACATTTTAATATAAACGTCCTTTGCCAACAAATGAAAATTAACTTTATAATTATATATTCCTGTCCTTAGTTCAGTTGCACCAGAAGCTTATTTGCACAACATTTTTGGAAGAACTTAGTACAGAAACCATCAAAAATACTATGATATTGCAATAGATAATATTCAATTCTATTCACATCAGTACATTTTAACCTAACTTAATACTTCTCCATTTAATGGTTCATATAAGAGACAGCTGTTGCTTTATTGGAGAGGCCCTAATGCATTAAAGTGGTTTTTAGTTTGGAAGAAAGAAAATCACGTCCCTGTATGAAGTATGCATAAATATATGCACATACACAAAGAGTTATGTATAAATCTATCACTTTACTTATACAAGGAAATGACTCAGATGCTTTGAAAGTAAACAAATCAAGGAGCTAAGTAAATTAAACACTTAGGAAAATTGCACTATCATGCTGGGACAACTAGATTCAATTTATGTGCTGTATGACTGATTCAGTGCTTGACCACAGATAATTTAAACCAGCAGGAAGCAAGAAATTTGGCGACTCACATCTGACCAACATGCCTGGGTCTGAAGGAAAAAGATAAATTTGCTAATGGTGAAACAATTCTTTTCTAAATATCTTCCAACATTTTCTATTATTTTCCAAAATAAATAGCACAAGCAAGGTAACTTAAAACAACAGAGCTGCTCTAGAGGTCAGAGGTGAAGTCAAAGTTTGGGCAAGCCTTGCCCTCTCTAAAGAGACTAACAGAGGATACTGTTTCACCTTTGCTTAGCTTCTGATGGTTTCTAGGGACCCTTGTCATCCCTGGGCTTGGATGTGAATTGCTCCAGTCCCTGCCTCCAGTGTCCTTTGTCCTTACTCCTTGTGCCTTCACATAGCATTCTCTGTGACTTTCCAATCTTTCTTATTAGGATTCCAGTCATTGAATATAGAGCTCATCCTAATCTATTATGACTTCAAATTAGCTGATAATATCTGGAAAGACACTAGTTCCCTATGGTTGCTTCTGAGGGCTCAGCAGACAAATTTTGAAGTCATTACTGAAGATCTCTGCAATTAGTTTCCAGCATCCTGCCTGGTATTCAATTTAGTACTGAGAAAAAAAATACACTAAAAGACAGAACTAGAAGAGAGAAAGCAGAGTGCCCGAATGATGAATGCTGATGCAACAAAGGCCCTGACCAGTCTGAGACACTGATTATTATTAGCAATGTTTTGGGGTGAAGGGAAGCTATGTGCAAGGTCAGGACTCCACATAGTTTCCATGGAAATTAATTTAAACAAGGCTTGTAAAGGCCAAGACAAAGTGTTTACAAATTAGGTGGTAAATAGACAAATGCACGGTTGTAATTAGAACATTGTTTTTCTGATAAGAAGGCTTTAGCTATAGGAATGGAATTTGGGTATGAGTTATTCTGACTTAGATACATAGGCTTTGGTTTCACTCACTTTATAAACAAGGCTATTCTGGGGTTATCTCTTCACAGCCTACTTTTTTTTTTTTTTTTTGAGAGACAGGGTCTCACTTTGTAGTTCAGGCTGGCCCTGAGCTCAGCCTCAAACTCACATCATAACAATCCTCCTGCCTCTGTCTCCTGAGTGCTGGGATTACATGAGCTACCATGCCTGGCACTGTGGTATGTGGTATTGATTACTGGTGGGAGTGATTCTCCATGCTCAGTATTGCACATGGTTATGGGTGATTGAACTAGGGCCCTTGCTCTTGCAAGACAGGTGCCAGAACCACTGAGCTAAATCCCTGGCCCTTCACAGTCTATTTTTGACATAATTGGTATGGCAGTATCCCATCAGCTTATTTAACAGTTGCATATTCTCATCTTGTTTTTGAATGCATTCAAATTTAACTTCCCACTTTTCCCCATTGTGTAAGGAACATTTTCCTCATGAAACTATTTTAGTTCATTTTTTACTCTGTAGTTGACTTCAGTGTGATGTCATGCAGTGATATGGACCTTAGTGTAAGCTTCCTCTTGTTAGGTCACTTTCACTTCAGTGATCAACCAATTTATTTTGCAGAAATAAGGGCAGGAGTAGAAGTTTTCCAATTTTTCCCTGGTAAGAGATGCTTTCACTTTTCCCCTTAATTGGCCACATATTTTAAAAAGATGTATCAAATACAATGTAAGCAGTTAAGTGATTTATTGAATTTCACCAGGAATTAATCAGTTACTATTTATATATAGGAAATTGGTAGCTTTGCCACTCATACGTGTATGATTTTTAGTTAGGCATTTTGAAACTCTAAAGATAACCAATCAGTTAATATGGCTACATTTGCTGTCCTTGAGAGTATGGTCAGTATTCTAATGATTAAGATAACGAATACCACTAGTGAAAATAGCAGCCAAATTTTTCTATATTTGAATGGAAAATGTTACTGTCCAGCTGGTGGGTTCTTCTTTCAACCCAGGAAGAACTACAAGCCAGAAAGTCAAGGGAGAAATGTGCAAAAGCATTTATTAGAAAGTGAAAGTAGAAATCCCCTAGCAGCAGGTGGAGACCAAAGTGGGTTACCATAGGGACTCTTTGTCTAGGGGTCTTGATACACAAGAAAGATGACATCTGAAACCACTCTGGGCCAAGTTGAAGTCAGCCTCTTTGGTTAAAAGCAGAGAAGTTGAATGTAGAAGTGGGCCTATGGGAACTTGCGATAGGTAGCAAGTGTACTTTTGCAAGCACCATCAATTATAACTTTTCTAAGATTATCAACGCAAGCAGAACTCAGAGATTCCTCAGAGGAGTGTGAATAGAGGCTTGGTGGCACTGACTATCTGACATCTTGTTTTCCTCACATTTCTGGATAGGAAGATCCTTGCTGATTGGGCCCCCACAGTCCTGGCCCCAGCTACGGTGTCTCCATCCTGGAGCCTGGCCTTACGTTAGCTCTCTCTCAAGCTCTGTCTCATCTTGTCCTTTCCTGGGTCATCTTGCTTCCCTCTGGCCTTGGTTTGTTCCTGGCTAGCTGTCCTGCTTGCTAAATTCCTTCCACCTGGAACATTCCCTCCCCTCATGGGCCACTGTCACCCTGGAAATCTCTTCACAAGGCCCTGTTTGTTCTCAGTGTTTTCTAATGTCCACCATGTTTTACTGGAAGTGATAGTTTAAATAGCTCATGTGTTTCTCTTTTCAGGAAAACTGTATCTCACCCTCAATAAGATGAAACCTAAGCATGTGCCCAGTGTGGTTCATATCCCCCGTGCTTTCTGCTGCTTCCCTGTTTCAATTAAGAATTAACTAAAGAACAAATAACTCATCATCATTGATTCTTCATTAACATGACAGTAAAGGACAAGTGTTTAGTAGCAACTTTAGATGAAATGTGTGAGAAAGCTTTACTTTCCCTTGTCTAGATTTAGGATAAGGAATGGGTAGATATTGTAGACACTGAAAAATGTCAAAAATTTTAAAAGCTACCAGAAAAGATAACTGCAAAGAAATACAAAGTATTAATATTTTATAAAATTCTCTTATATTTAACAAATATGTTAAATATTTTACACATATTTAAACATATAGTGTTATGTCTTCCATCCATAAACTTCATTTGTTCCAAGATTTTGGGGCAGATGACCATAGTCATGATTGTATCTGATGCAGAGTTTGCTGATGAAGCAAAATTTTTTTCCGAGTGATTCTGTTCAAGAACTGTTCCTAACTGGAATAGTGTATAAACCAAGAATTTACATACTCTATTTGGTTTATAATTCTGAAGTTCAAGGCTGTTATTTTTGATAGTTGCACACATGAGAAAACTAAAGTTTTTTTGAAGTTAAGAGACTTACCCTTAAGCTAGGCCAATAGTAAGTAGAAGAATTGAATTTGGAACTGTATAATTGGCATTCACAATCTATCTTTCTTTTACAACAGTTAACTCCTTGCTGATAATAATTCCTGAAACATTGTCCACTGCGTTCAACACAACCACAGTGCTAAAATAGGAGTAAAACCTAAAATTCAGAAAATCTACCTTTGCATTTCAACAGTTATCTAATCTTAGTTGCTGGTGAACTGAAGTAATAATATCCTACTTCTTGGGGTGTTGAAACAAGATAAATTACCATGAAAGTGGGAAGAAAAAAGGGAGAGAAAACACAACAATCTTGTAAGCAGAGAACCGAGAAGGAATAACTCATTCCAAATGACTGACTATGACGGACCTGTAAAATATGACAGAAGAATAACTTGCAAATGACCAACATGACTTACAACTTTGAGATTCCTATCAGGCATAACTAAAGATGGAATGGCCTAAAATCACCTTGCTCACCTTTATAATAAATCTGCCACCTCCTCTTTAGTTTTAGTGAGATAATTGTGCATTGTTTGTGGTCCATATGATCAACACATCCTTTTCTGTAAAAAAACTAGTTTACTGTCTAAAATAGAAAATAACATTAAGCAAATACTCTTACCACAGCACGATAAAGGTCTGGGCAACACCCAAGACAAACACATTATCCTTTAGCATGATTTATTACTAATGCACTGAAAACTAGGTCTCAACACGGTTCCTGACCAGTATAAGGAGAGGATTCTTGAGTAGTTACAATAGAAGGGAGGGGAACTGAATAAGAAAGTCCATTTTATTTTCTTAACAAGTGAACAGAACTGAAAGAGATTCCTGTTCTCCTTTAGCCTACTCTCCCCAATGTCTTTACCTCTGAGGTGGCAGGACGCCAACTAGTGTGTGCAGCTCAAGTGTTGTTGCTCAGAGCTCCGCGCAGCCAGTCCAGGAGAATGGAAGATGCACTCAGGAGTTTTGGAAGAAAAGTGTGCAACTTTATTCTAATGCTGGCTTAGCAGCCTGGCATCTCTCTGCAAAGAGGCCGGTCCTTGGCTGTGCTGAAGCTGGGCTTTTATGCCCTTGTTACAGAATGTTCTTCAAATTAGGATGGAGCTACATTTCATTGGTTAGGCTCAGTAATTCCGTTGGTTACAAGCTTATACATCTCATTAGCTAGTACAGGTAGAGACTATAGGCTCTATTGGTTAGAACAGTACACAGATTTCCACAAGTATAACAATCCTTTTTAAACAAGGAAAAGGTTTTTTAAAAAATATTTTAAATCTTTATTGGTACATTATGAATAAACATCATCATCGCATTTAACATTGAGGGTTTGTACCAGAATATGACACAACTTCATTCTCATTCCCCCCCCATATACATAATTTGCTTCCTTTTTTCTTTATTATTGCCACATTCATTTTCCCCCTTGTTATTTACCCCTACACTCTCTTCCCTTTTAAATATTTTCTATTTCACAGTATCAACTATACATAATACAAATCATTTACAACTTCATTTTCTCATACCAGAGAAAAGATATGATATTTACACATCTGTGACCTGCTTATTTTGCTTATGAGGACGTCCTCAAGGTACATCCATTGGAGTATGAATGACTCAATCTATAAAAGCACCATATCTTCTCTATTAAACAAGGGAAAGTTTAAGCCCAAGTGGGCCTAGTATTCTGAGGTTTCAAATCTCAATTGTAACAAAAGCTGGAGAGCATTGGCAGGTCTGCAGAAAACACCACAAAGTTTACAGTTAAACAACAGAGGGTAAAGGTCTACTTCAGAGCCTTTCTAGAGACCATTTTGAGCTTTACATGAGTAGGAAGTTTTACAAATTTGGTTTTCTCCTTTACTCCTTTACTCTTCTCCTATATGTAGTATTGTCTTTCCTTTCTCTTTGAAGACATTTGAAAATGTTAAATCTCTTCCTTTAAAAGCAGTTTATAAACTTCTTTATTGTGAGTGGAAGGAGGAGGGAATACATTCATGTAACTGTGGAAAGGTAAAACTCAGATAAAATTTAACATTATAGTTTTTTTTATTATTGGGCATTATTGTTGAATCCCACTGCTCTGGAATGTAGGCAGAAGAAAGGATGGTGGATGGACAAGACCCATCTGCACAAAAGGCAATGTATAAAAGGGTTTTCACTCAGGCTCCCGTGCCAGCAATAAAAAAAATGACATTTTTACATGAGGCATTAAGCGACTAACAAATGAAGCTATAATCATGGGATTATTAGCAAATAAACTTGCTTGCATTTATAGAGTAATAGATCTGTTGGGGAATATCCATGAGATAAATAGAAAAAAAGCAAGAGTTCATGTGAATTTATAGAAAATTTCACATTGCTATGAATGATTTATTATAACTTTATTTGTGTTAACCCAGATGGCACACAATTTGGATGTGTAACCCTGTGTACGGAGATGCTGTATAAATGTCACACGTCTGTGTTATGCAGCCATGACTGAATGCCAGGGCAACATTCAACTCCAGAAGGCTTATGCCAGAGTGAATAAAGAAGGGAAATGACATCTTACTTCTTGGAGTAAGAAACACAGTATAAACAATAACAACAATCAAGCAATCAGAAGAGCAATTAACTATGAAGAATCCATCCTAAATGACTGTTCACGTGGACCTATAAAATATGACCATTACAACTCACTCAGACAAAAGAAAATTTGGAAATTACTGTCCTTAGAGTTTCTGCTTTCAAGTCTTTTAAAAAATATATATACATATATATGATAGTCTATCTTCCTACTATTTTTGACTAGAAAATACAACAATTACTCAGTCTGTTTCACGATATTCTTTTTGACTTTCAAATTAAGTGTGGGAGAAACTGCTCTTCATATTTGAGTTTCAAATTCCTTTGTGTAGAAATATAGCTGAACTTTGTTTTATTTCTCCTTTATATTTTTAAAGAAGTTCCTAATTTAGAGCTTCAAGGTTCATACAACTCTGTACATAGGTTTAAAAATTTGGGAGTGTGTTTTTCTGCCCAGCACATCTAGAACAAGAAGTGTCTCAATTTCACCATGTAAAACACAAGAGCAATATAATTATTCTTTCTCTTTCTTCTTTCCTTCCTTTCTTTTTTTCCTTTTTCCTTTTTCTTTCTCATTCTTTTTTTTTTCTTTTTGGTGTTAGGATGCTGAGTTTTGTGCATGCTAAGCACATTGTCCATTCCTGAGCTGCACCGTAGCCACTCTGTATTTTCTATGCCTTTCAGAATCAGTATTTTTTACATTGGGAGTTTTTATTTTTTTAAGAGAGATATTTCATGAAATAAAAACACATTTGAAATATAGGAAGCAAATAACTGTGTCCAGATTTAATCAATCAAGTGCATGATGGTAATTTACTGGATCATGCAGATGGTGTCTATTAGCAAGTCAAAGATAAACTATATATGAAGAGGAAGACATTTGGAGAATGACAAAATGTATTCTGATGTATATTATGCTGAATAAATTTAATTCTTCAACTCAGTGTAGGAATGGAAACCATGAAGTGAGTAACCTTGCTCTTAGGGAACATTTTTTCTCATCCTAAAATACTAGGTCATCCTCTTATTCTGATTGTTCCACTGTAGAGCTGGGCCCTATCATTTTGCCCAAATAAAAATGAAAGCAATTTGTAGAGGAAAATTCAAGTGAATATAAAATGTCCTTTCAGTAAAAAATAAAGTTGAGAATATAGCAAACTGATTATAAAGCTCAGTCTTTGAATACTCACTATACATATAAAATTATTAATTTTTTTAAAAAACTTAAGGATATATGTATAGTGGTCAGAGTAAACCCAATTTTTCCCCATTTTTTCTTTCATCGTTGTTATCACTCAAAATCATTCAAATAGGTTTGCATTGTGAATTTGTTCACAAACAGAAAGAAGAAAATAATCCTAAAACCTGAATCTAAATCTTGTTATTTACTTAAAGAATGTTTTTAAATAACTTGTCCCCATTTACTTTGGGCATTTAACTAGCTACTCAGCTAGCAGTTTGTAGATAATGATTTAAATGCAGTGGGAAGAAAATTTTCAGGATTATGGATATTTCTGCTTATTTTTTAAATGTATGTTTATGTACAAGTTATATTAATTCCTTGCCCTAAGACACCAAGAATTTTCTTTTTGTTTATGAAAACAGAAGAGAATAGTTGCTGAGAGCTAAGGGAGAGGAGGAAGTAGGGAATTGTTCTTCAGTGGGTACAAAGTGTGTTATTCAAGATAAGTAAATTCTAAAGAGCTGCTATATAACTTATTCCATATGATTAACCTATGATGCTGTGCATTTCATGTTAAAAGCATAGATTTAATAATAAGTATTCTTTCCAAATTAAACCAAACCAAAGCTAACTAAACAAATGAAAGCACAGAATAACACAAGGAAATTGCGACAGACATATTTAGTACCATAATTTGGTGATGGTATCAATGTATGAATGCATATGTATACATTTGCAAAATCATTTATAATCCAGAAAAACTGAAAAAGTTGCAAAGAATAACAAAATGTGCATTTTATTTATCAATTAATTTTTTTACTATCTTGACATAAAGATATATCAATATAGGTGGACAGGTGACTATTTTAATCTTTATAATTAAATTAACCGCTAAATTCCTTGTTAAAAAATGGGTATTTCTTTGTTTTCCTATACAGAAACATAAAACTATTTGGATGTATTTGCAAAAAAAATAAAAAATTCAATAACATACATATTAAGTAGCAATTTCAGTAACAGTAATAAAACTATTGATGTCACAATACACAAAATAAATTTTAAGCATCAAAAAATTTTGCATTTTATTTATTTTTTTAAAGGTTTTTTTGAGACAGGGTCTTGCTTTGTAGTTCAGGCTGGCCCTGAGCTCAGCCTCAAACTCGTATCACAGCAATCCTCCTGCCTCTGCCTCCCGAGTGCTGGGATTACAGGCATGAGTCACCACACCCGGCACTGTGGTATGTGGTACTGGTTGCTGCTGGGGTGAGTCTCCACGCCCAGTATTGTTATGTGGTTATCGGGGATTCAACCCGGGTCCTTGTGCTTGCAAGACAGGCGCCGGAACCACTGAGCTACATCCCCGGCCCAAAAATTTTTGCACTTTAATAGAAAATTTCAGTAGAATTTGTGTAAATGTTTACAAATGAAAAAATTTCAGAATCTTTAATAAGGTCAGTTTTCAATGTTTCAAATACCTTCACCACTCTTTTCCTAAATGAATTTCTAATTCCCTTTTTTAAAATCCAACCTGTTTTACATGTACCAGCCAGTCACGTCTGGGTTTCCTTAAGAACACAGACTCCATTTTTAAAAAATTATCTTTATTGGTACATTATGAACAGACATGATAAATGCCTTCAACATTAAGAGTTTGTACCAGAATATGACATGGCTTGATTCTCATTTTTAATAGAACTATCTGTAATCTCTGGGTTTGAAATACTTTTAGGATCAATCCTGCTGTCCAGAATATTCACAGGCTACCTGATCACCTTAAGTAACAGAGAGCTGTCTCTCTTAGAGCCTCCTTTCTGAACAAAGTTGATTATTAAAAACACATCTTTGAGAATCACAGGACCAGAACCATTCTCAACACTTTGGAGACCGATGCATGAATCTTCCCACATTGCCAGTGGCCTTCGCCTTGGCATCTAGAAACAAATGCTCTGTTTTAAGTGAGCAAAGGCTAAAACATAACACAATGACATAAATTGCTTATTTTCTTACATTTTTAATTATTTCTTAACAAAAAATTTTAATAGATTTTTAAGTTTAAAATTCACCTTATATTGTACAATTTTAGGAAAAAACAAAACAAAACAAATGCATTCAGTCATACAACCAGCATCAAAATTAAGCACAGAAGTTTTTGTCAACTCCACACATGTTTTCCTTCCTCTTCTTTGCAGTCTCCTTACAGATGCTAAGTGTTGGCAGTCACTGACTTGTCCCCTCTTCCTGTCATTTTGCTTTGTCCAGAATGCTACACAAATGGATAATATGGTTACACACCTCTGATTCAGGTTTCTTTCATTTAGCACAATACATATGAGTTCACCCACAGAACTGAATTTTAGTCACTTTTTGATTCCTGCATAGTATTCCATTTAAAAATTATTTTACAAATTGACAGGCATTTTGACTGTTTCTACTTTTTACAATTACAATTGAAACTGATGAAACATTCAAACACTAGTCTTGGCTAGTTTGCATTTATTTTGAGTAAGAAGTGGTAATTATATGTCACATGATAATTGTACCTTTTACTTTATAAAAAGCAAATGAATTGTTTTTCCAAAATGGCACCAGTTTACACTCCCACTGGTAGTTGATATTACCAACTGTTTTACACCCTTGTGCACAGGTGATATGATTTTTAGATATTCTAATAGATGCATAGTTGTAGTTTTAACTATGCAGGACACAAGATTAGATTTAAAATGACCTGCAAAGACACGTGCTCAAAATAGGCATCTGGAAGGGGACTGGATCTTGAGGACACGTTACTCCAGTTAATTAATTACTGATGAATTCAGATTGAAGGTGCTACTGGGAGGTGGGTTTTTGTGACTGCCACTGTGTTCTTATCCCTGGCTCCACTCTCTTATCTGTAGCTCTTGGTTGTCATAAGTTGAGTAGATTTACTCTACAAGGCTCATCCACTGTGCCACTTGTGCTTTGAAATCAGAGGATCAAACATGGACTTTATCTCCCTAAACCATGAACTGTAATGATTTTCCTCATTGAAGCCATGGAATAAAGTGCTTCCTAGAGAGAAATCCCTGTCAGTAAAGTTACTTTTCCCCAATAGCTAAGGTCTCATTTTTGTCCTGCTACCCTGAAGGGTTCCTGATGGGGAGGGAAGGAGTGCTGCATCACCGCTCCCTGCATATCTCCACCGAAGCCCCAGAGGACAGGAAGGTGACCTCATTCCAGTGGAGCGTGGAGAAAGCACCTGTTCTCCACTAGATACTTGATGCTGTTTCCCCAGTGGATGGGGAGGAGTTACCATGATTCCCAAGTGAGGAGGTAACCCAGGCTGACTCCCCTGATCTGTGGGGATAGAGTGCATCTTCACCCAGTGGGTGGAGCAGTCCTGGTTCTCCACCTGGCCCTCTCTGAAGTTGTTCTGCCAAATGACAACTAATGTCAGTCCTGTCCCGTCAGTCACTGCCAGTCTGGAGGAAGAAACAGTTTTTTCAGGTGATGTCTCCTGAAGTATATCTGGTATTGCCTATAATTTTCAGGCTGTCTGTGCTGCTTCCTCTGTGGTCCTGTTGTTAGAGGCAGTAGATTGGGTGGGGGATTGTTTTGTCTGGGCTTTCCGGTATTTACAGGTTGTTTGCATCTTCTTCTCCAAGTGTGGTATACACTAGACAAAAACTAAGTCCAGAGAATTCATTATTGTTACATCCTAGAACTCTGGGCCTTGTTGTCTTCTCCAAATTTGAAGTCTTTACCTGTCTGTCTGCCTGTCTGTCTATCAACTATTACGGTACGAGAGCTCAAACTCAGCACCTTGCTCCTGCTAAGCAAGTGCTCTACTACTGAGACAAACTCTTGAGTTCTTGTGTCATCTTTTAAAATAGGCAAAACAGATAGGTTCAAGGATTAAGTTTGGGTTACATATCAGAGTGATCTCTACTCTGAAGTCCTAGAGTTCTGAAAAGAACAATTTGAGATCATAATTTTGGCCATAGAAAAAATTTCAAGACATTTTAAAGACGGAAAGTAAAATGGTCAGTCTAAGATTCCTAGGGCAATGAAGAGGGCAAGGAGGACACAGTAGGAGGTGGGTGTCATAGACCAGGTACGACACAGGGAATAAGCAACGGCACTGGAATAAGAAGGTATGTGCTTGGCAAAAGGGAATGAATTAAGAAAGACACAGGTAACAATAAGTAAACAAAGGAAAAAGTTGGGGGTTAGAGTCTGATGGAGGTCTGGGGAATTTTAACATTTATTCTCTTCACATGTATTTATCCATTTTCTATTCTCTACTCAGAGTTAAAGTTTGGATGTAGCCACGAATGCAAAACATGCTTGTCCTTTACAATATGTTAGTACCACAGACGTAAAAGCAAACAATTGCAGTGCAAGTACTGTCCATTGCCTTGAAGTGAAGTAAGTTCCTGTTCTCAGGGTTGGTCTAACCTTCATAGTGAGAAGTTTAAAAGATGGTCATATTTCAGTTCTCTCAGACACGTCTCTGAGCCCATCTCCCCATGGATTGCAGCATGGAACAGGAGTGAGAGCAGGACTTGTACTTTGCCAAATAAATGTGAGAGTTGTTTTCTGAAACACAGCTGGGTGGGACATTGTGCCTGTGTCACTGCAGGACTAGGGATGATTTGGGACAACATAAGCTTAAGGAACTTGGTATAAATATGAAAAGCATATTATGTACTTCTAAGTATTTCAGGGAGGAGAAAGACACTAAAATTTTAGTTTGGAAAAATTTTAGTTTAGTAAAAAATTGAATAAATGTACAGCTGAGTCAGTGTCTCTTTCTTCATCATAGGTTTTTATTTTGAGATAAGATTCTTAAAAAGTATTTCAGTTTTTAATGCTATTATATAGTGCACTGTCTATGAAATTTACATTTTAATTGTTAACCATTAGTATGAAGAAACATAGTTGAGTGTTTTATGCATGTGCATAGTTGCATACTGTTAGCATGCTAAATTAACCAATATTTTAGAGTTTTTATAGACATTTTTGGATTTCATCTTTATTATCATAAAGTATTAGCCTGGCTAAGATTTATTACTCATATTCTCTCTACTTTTCAAGTCACATGTGAGAGAAGCTGGGCGAGTGAGTTATAAATACTTGTAGTGCAACAAATGTCTAAACAGACTTCCTTTTCCTATGGTCCTTTTTTCTTCATAACAGAGTTCTTAGTCTACTTTGTCTGAGATACATAGATTATTCAGGCAGTGGAAGATTCATATTATTAAGATGCCAATTTACCCTCAGTTTACCTATAGAATAAACTTAAGCAAATCAAAGCCATTGAGGAGTAGTTTGAAAATATCAGAAGCTTATTCTAAAATACATGTGGAATCCAAATTTAAAATATATAAAGAACTCAAAAATTAGATCTTTAAAATAAAGTTCCAGTAAAAACCTGGGTAACTTAAATGAATAGAAATTTATCTGAGGAAGGAGTAGAACTATACAGATATACATGAAAAATGTTTTACATCACTGGCCATTAGAGAGATGAAAATTAAAACAACACTGAGATTCTATCTTATTAAAGAAAGGCTGTCAGCAAGAGAGAGGCTGGTGAGTCTGCAGGGGAAAAGGAATTTGTGTACATTGTTGATAGGAATGCCTACTAGTGCAATCAATATAGAAATAAGTATGGAGATTTCTCAAAAAATTAAAGCTAGAAATTCCACTTGACCCAATTACTCCCTTTGTATATATCCTTTTAAAATATGTAAAGTTATTATATTTCAGTGATACATATATGCTCATATTTATAGCAGCACAACTCAATAAAGCTAAATCTGGAAGGCAGCCTATATATGACATGACAGTTTTTTGCAGAAGCAGCAGGTGCTTACTACACAACCCAACAGTTACACTCTTGGGCATTTATTATGTAGAAATGGAAACTCACAAAACTTGTACATTAATATTCATGACAGCTTTACTCAAAATCACCATGTAAAAAATTCAGTTATTTTCAATGAGTTAAGTAAGGCTTGATGCATTTATATTAGGAAGTACTACTTATTAGTAATAAGATCAAAGAATTTATGATATACCAAAAAAATGCGTGTGAATCTCCCAGAGTATTATGCTAGTAAAATAAAAAAGATAATGTCAGAAGTTTGTAACTGTATTATTCCACTTATATTTCATTCTTGGGGAGACAACACTACAGAAATTGAAACCAACATTTCAGAAATTGTTAGGCTGGAGTCTTGAAGAGGATGGGTCAGGAAAGGAAGTATTTGAGTGCATAAAATGGCTGCATGGAAGATTCTTATAGATGGAAATATTTTGTGTATTGACATCAAGAATTTCAATATATTGACTGTGATATTGAACTATAATTTTATAAGATGTTATTGGAAGAAATTGAGTATAGGGTGCATAGGACCTCTTTGCTGTATTTCTGAAATTTAATGCGACTTCTATGATCTCAAAATAAAAAAATTAGTTAAAATATTTTAATTGTATATTGCAATGATAGGTTTTTTTTTTTTTTCTGTTTTTGCTTGTTTGAGGCCTAGGTTTTTTCTCAGGCAAGGTCTTGCTATGTAGTTTAGGCTGACTCAGACTCACTGTGTAGCCCAGGCTAGACTCTAGTTGGTGTTAATTCTCCTGCCTCAGTTTCCTGAGTGTTGAAATTATAGGTGTTCATTACAACACTTGGATCATGCTGCTACTTATGGCTTTATTTTTATGACAGCAGCTACTAAGTACCTTCAGTACCAAAACTTAAAACAAAAATGTATTTGCTTGTTTCTAGTATATATTAATTAAGTAGTTTCTCCAGAATAAAAGACAATCCATGTATATAGTCAGCCATAGTGGTAAAGTCCTCAGCTCTAATATGAACCAGCCCAGGGAATTGGGGCTTCCAAACTTCCAATGCCAATATGGTGGGCCCTGCCTCAGCTGTGGGAGCATAGATTGTCTCAAAAAACAAACAAGAAGGTCTTAAACTTATCTTAATTAAATACTTACATTTAACTTTTTCAGATTACTTTATAGTTTGATCATTTACATTTAACAAGAACATATTTCAGTTATTATATTAGCTATGAACTACTTTTTTTAGAAGCATCCAGGACCATTTATTGATATATCGTGTTTTTTACTGCAGTTCTGTTAAATAATTCTAATCATAACATAAATTTTATACAGTCCAACACAAAATGAAGGGCTCTTTTGTCTTATTGCTTTGTCTAAATATTCTTGCCTCAATATGTTCCAGTTCTCAGAGGAGTTGGAGAGATAAAATTTCATCTTAATGTTGTAATCTCTTTATTACTTTCAATGCAGTGTGTGAAACCGCAATATTATAACTTGAAGTTTGTTTAATTAGAAATACTAAAATGTGATATCAGTGGTTGATATCAGCAAAGCTGACTACTCGGATAAGCTATTCACTGTCTTTCGTTCTCCATCCCCAGCCCCACTCCTTTCCCCTGGAGAAGTTGCCTGTGGATGGTAGCTCTCAGTCTCCTGAGAAACACATTGAAATCGTTTGAAGATGTGAAATCATATTTATGAATGTATCAAGTAGCTCATGAAAGCCCACAATTGGCTTTTCTTTTTCTTCTTTTAATATCAATCAATGTGAGTCTCATAAAATAAATCGAGAGTTTTAAAAGAATTTTCTTATGCTCTAGAAGTTTCAGTAAATCCTAAGGAGAAATAACTTGAAAGGAATAATTTCATAATTGGCCCAGAAATCTTTATAGTAATATTAATTTGATTTTCCTTGAATTTATTCAATAGTTAATTTACTTGTTTATTAATTATTTATTTTTTGCTTATTCAGCAAATACCTTTTGGGCCCCTGTTTTGTATGAGACACGATGCAGGCACTGAAGACAAAACAATAAATGGATCAGAATTCTGCCTTCCTAAGATACACACTCCAGTCAGGAAACCCATAATGGCCAACTATAAAAACTATGCATGAATTACACGTTTGTATCTCAAGTGATATAGTAATAGGAGAGCTCAAAGTGTTTGTAACTGGTGTGGAAATCAGACAATAGATTTCCAAGGAAAAGATACATGAGCTTAGTCACTCATTAGGAGTGAATTAGGAAATAGAGGGAGTGGGGACACATAAGGTAGGAAAGAACATAAGCAAAAGTCCTGTGGTTGAAGCAAACTGAGAAAAAGAGAAACTGAGGTATCCAGTATGTGGAGCACCTGGAGACTGAACTTTCTAATAATTTTTCTAACTTTATTCTAAGAGCAAGTATATTAACAGATGTTTAAAATATGATATTGTTATTAATTATATTTTCTGTTCTGCTCAGTAAAATGTTGATTGGATGGGATTGCGATTTGCAGAATAAATGAAAGCAAACTACTTGGAGGAGGGGGAAGATATTAATAATTATGAATAAGTCAAAAATCTGCAAATTGTTGCCTGCAAGCTAAACCTACCACTTCCACATACCCTTCATTTTGTAAATAGGCCTTTCAGGATGACTTTTAGGTCTCACTCATTTCCAGGGTCTCTGGCTCCTTTCATGTTATAATGATAAAACAGCATAGTTGCCAAAGAGACAGCCATCCCCTCCAGGCGGGAACTCTTTATAGAAATGGTTTGCCAACTCCCGGACCAGAGAGGCATTGATAGAGACTGAAGATCTAGTGGAGTTTGGGAAGCTTTTTGCCTGAGACATGTTATCTGTTTGTGGTGCCACTTATGGTATTAAGGGTTTCTCTTAGAAAATCATCTGTATTAATTGTATTTTGTATCTTAATAGTAAATGTTTCTCAGATCTCTTCAGAATCTGTGTTTATATGACCTTTTACTTGCTAATGTGAATTTAAATTGTCTGGCTTTGATGGATGAGACTTGAAGAGATTTTCTCCACTTAACAAGATGCTTTCAAAGTGCTAACACAGAAACTACATTAATTTTTACAGTTTTACTATTTCTTCTGCATTAGCTTCTACAACACATTGATGTTGACGTTTTTATTTGATGCTTAGTTTGTTTTCACTCTGTTATATTATTAAAACATGTGAACAAAATTCTGAATAATATCAGATTATTGGGTCTTTTATTTAATAAGAGTATTACTTCACTTAGATTTTATTTTATATCTAGAATTACAATGAAGGTGTTTTATTTTATTTAATCCTTTTTATATGGCTATATAAAATGTTATTATCCCCATTTTACAGAACAAGAAATTTAGGTTTAGACTTTACCTAAATTAGCACAGTTTATTGGCAATATTTTTATTTCCTTCTTTAAAGGGTCAAGTTCACTTTAAAACAGTTGGAAGATAACATAATGTTGGGAGTCTGGGTTACTGAAATGATGAAAATTTAGCAAAACATCATAAACGAGAAGATACCTATGGGTTATACTGATGCACTGCGTCTGCCCTCGAACGACACAACAATCTGTTCTGGAGCAAACCTTTAATGGAACAATCAAAAAAAAATCTCTCTCCACTTCCCTCTTCCCTCTTATATACCTTAACCAACACGGAGGCCGCCAGCGATCCAATCATCTTCCTTCTGTCCTAAGGTATCACAGCTGTGCGGCAAAGCAGGTTCCATCACTTAACCCACGCCCCTTGGCAATCTGCCCGGTGCCATCTTAGCTGGTGCTACTCCCGACATCTCCCCCTTTTTGTTTTAGACCTGAGAGCGTGCCTGTCTTAGGTTGACAGTCAATCCCTCATGGCCTTACCCGTCCTCGGGAACGTGTGTTTGGCCACACGCCCCTGTCTTAGGTTGGTCCACGGGATGGTCCGCTCTTACTTGTCATTGACTACCGCTCTAGCAAGGTCAGCCAAATGCCGGGGTGCTTTCCGGCCTCAAGGGCTTGGAGTGTCTGCACCACCGCCCGTTCTCGAGCTGGCTGCCTAGCACACCACCATGGCAGCACCGGAACAGTCGCTCCGAGGGTGAGAAGCAGCGGCATTCCCAAGGCAGCAGTCCTGGACCAGGCTTGAAACACTTGTCCCAGGAATGCAAAGAAGGACGCCACGAGCAGGGGCGGAACGCACATCTTATTGATGGCAGCTGTCTGTCATTGTAAGACTAGAGTCTTATTTAAACCAAGTTCCACTTAACAAGTTGTTCAGTTGGTGTACCGTCTGGATGCATTGCGCACTCTGGCGGCTGTTACACACACATAGTGATACTGCAGATTATGAGGTAACAACGCAGTCTGCTGGTTCAAGGTAACTATGCTGGTGTGAAGGAGCTGATTTATCTCGTTTTGGGTCTGAAGTGCGGTGGCTGTCTGTTCTGCAAGCCGGTCCACGGTGGCCGCTGTCAGGGTCGTAGAGGCGACTGCAAATCCCACCGCGGCAGCTGCCCCTACCGCCACCACAATCGTCGTCACAATGGCTGGTGACAATGGTCAAAAAATCTCTATGCACGCGATAAAGCAATACCGGGAAGGAATCTTCTATGCTGACTGGTAAGGGCACATAGGCGGGAATGCGAACAATCAAAGCATGGGCAGAAAAGCTTCAACATGAAAAGACAGAGCAATTCATAAGCGAACAATTCAATTCCCCCAACCCTCCTTGTGTCTCATTCCACAATACAAAAAAGAAAGGTGGCAAAAGGTAGGGAGGGGCCCGTAAGGTGTAGTTCTTCAACCCGCCGCCTGTAATATTGACAGTGTTAACCCAATCAAAGTTATTTCCCTGCATAGTACCTTTGGAGGCCGGGTGCCATACAGACTAAGGTCAGGCCTCAATGTATGCGGCAACTGGCTCCAACATTCCATCCAGGGAATGGCAAAGTAAGGGGCAACACCCCCCGCCCCGGACAAGCGGGGAGAGGTGGCCTGGCCGCCTCATTCAGTGTGTAGTTGGTGGTGGGCCTACTTTCTGAAGTCCAATAGTTGGCCCAGTCCCGTTGGCTGGGATGGCAAATATGTCATGCGGGGTTAGATGCAGGCATGATGTCGGGCACTTAGAAAAGTTTCCCGTCCCAAAACACAGGGTGTTATTAAGGAGGAACACCCCTTTTACAGGTTGGTGCCTAGGGTCGAGGCATACTGCGGCCTTCCCCACTAGCAAGTAATTACTAGTAAAGAGAAAGAATGGTGCGTCAGTTCCCACTGGCAGCAAGACTGGCGGGTTCTTGACCAACGCCCATTGGGTCTCCTTCGCCTCCACCGAGTTATCGGCCACATCATCAGCAGCATCACTGCCCACGGGCACCATCTTTTCTGCTTGTTGTGTTTGCTGCTGGCCGTCATCCTGGAGCACCCTGGTCAGTCTCTCAGGCACCCAGACTGGCGCGGAGGCGTCCTGTGGGAAGACACAAACAAACCCTCTCTTCCAAGTTGATTAAGGCAGCCTTCTTGGGCGAACCATGGGGCTAGCTTATCAATTGCCTCCAGGAAGCGTCGGGCCGCCCTTGTTTTTAACCCATAATGAAAAGTGAAAGTAACAAAGAGACAGAAATGAAAAGAACACCCTTTAAGGGCGCTGGCTAGCCTGATTTAGTTGCTTACTGTAATCCTTCCCGCTCCCTCGCGGTCCTTCTTGCTGCTCACTGGCGGGCCTTTCCTTGACTCGTTGCTCTCATTGCCCCGGGTCCGGAATTCTGGGTTTTGGCACCACTTGATGCATTGCTTCTGCCCGCAGAAACGACAAAACAATCTGTTCTGGAGCAAACCTTTAATGGAACAATCAAACAAACAAACAAAAATCCCCTCCCACTTCTCTCCACCCGCTCTTATATACCCTAACCAACAAGCAGGCCGCCAATGATCCAATCATCTTCCTTCTGTCCTAATAAGGTATCACAGCTGTGCAGCAAAGCAGGTTCCATCACTTAATCCACGCCCCTTGGCAATCTGCCCTGTGCCATCTTAGATGGGGCTACTCCTGACATTATACTAACTCTAGTTGTCCTAAAACCCTTGCTTCCTGCCTGGAATATTAACCCTAGTTAACTAGGAGGAAGTTTACAAGGTTTGTGTCTGAGATGGGGATAAAGTGAGCACAGAGATGGAGATTCTCAACAGTGCTCTCTGTGAGTGACTACATGGACTTCATTTGGTACAGCTCTGTGTGAAATGAGGGGACTTTACTATGGTTTGGACCTTAAATGCCCCACATGACCCCATGTTAGAGGTCTGTCTTCCAAGCTGTGGAGTTTCTGGGAGGTGCTGGAGTCTTTAGAATGAAGGGTATTGGAAGAAGGGTCACCGTGGGTCTGCTTTCCTCTCTGCTTCTCTCCCAGGAGATTTGCATCACCATGTGGTTCCACTCATGATGTCCTGATTCACTACAGGCCCAAAGCACAAGAGGCAACAGACCATGGATTGAAACTTCTGCAAGTATAAAAATGGTCATTCCTGCCTTGTAAGTTGGCTTGCTCAAGTACTCTGTGACTACAATTGAAAACTGGGACTAACACAACTTCTTTTCTGGATTGTTTTCATGACTATCTGAAGAAATCAAACATAGAAGCCTTTATAATTGCTAACAATTTATTGCTACCCACAGTCTTAAATTTCTAGCATTACCTATGTCATCCTTACCTCTCCAACATGCACTTCTTCACAGGTAATGTTTGTCTTCCTGTTGTCTTCCATTTCCAGCCTAGAATTTCGGTACATTTGCATCCATGAGGGAACACTGAACGTAAGAACACTGCATGCCACAGGAGAGGTGAAGGCGACAGGCAGCAGTGTTTGGGCTGTAACAGAAAACCTCAGCGTGCCAATATTTCACCTGGTCCTGGTGCTGGTACTGAGTTGGGATGGGTAGTGGGACAGCAGTTCTGCTTTTCTGTCTTAGCTTTGACTATTGAGCTTGCAGGGACAGGAAAATATACATTAACCACTATGATTTTTATAACTGAAATTAAGATGTTAAGTTCCACATTCAGGAAGTGATTTTTATATTTTATATTATCATAAATTCCTTGCCTCTTCTAATCTTTTTTCTTCCCTGAAAAATAAGGAAGCAAATATCTTCTAGTTACTTGTTTCATTGGAAACTGTTGTGTTTTTGTGGGAAGGGAAACTCGAATAGGAGGGATGAGGGGAATGGAATCACACGGCAGACTCCAGGGAGCATTCTAGAGAAAACTTCTGCTTTTATTGCAAAATATGCACATTTGTATAATAAATGGTAGGGGTCATAACCATGTGAGTCATGTCGGTCATGGATTGGTTGCAGCGTGCAGAGAGGTGGGCTGTTCAGCCCAGCTTCAGAAATCATTAGTTCTAGCTATTCCTTGGCAAGTAGAGTCTGCTAACGCTGGGGGAGAGGAAGGTGAGGTGTATTTCAGGAGGAGGAAGGGCCCAGAAATGGCAAGCCTTTACCTTCTTGTAAACAGCATGCAACCTTTGGAAGAGTGGAAAGATCAGGATCACAGTCACAGGGGCCTCAGACCACCGAGTTGTATCATACAGATACTTGTGATAGAAATTTATAGTAGTTAGGGCATTTGGAGAAGAATTTAGTCAGGGCATAAAGAAAGGAAGAGATTTAATCCAAAAAATACAATAAAGAAATAAATCTTGCTTCTGAGTTTGCAGTGCAGGGGTAGAGAAATGCTGCTGTTCATGGTAAGAATGTTATCTTTGCTGTGCTTCCCAACTCTTGCCTTTTAGACTTCCTCAGAGAGCTGCTATTACAACATTTCATTCACAAGACTTGGAGAAAAACCTTGAGAGGCATTGTGGGTCTTAACCTTGTAATAAGGCCTTTTCTCCTTCCATGACTGATGCCATTCTTAAAATGAGTGAGTTTATGGGCATTGAATAGGACAAGGATACAGTCATGGTAAGTCAGAGGCCTGTTCCCATTGGCTGCCCTTCCCATCTCCCTTAGGTGACTTCTCTGACCCTGCTGCAGAAGTCATGAATCTCCTTCACATTATATTCTTAATGAGGCTATTTACCCTGCATACTAAATGCGATCATGACTGGGTAATAAATTCTCCACTCTGAGCTAAGTGTACAGAATCAGCCTCTTCAGTTGCTTACAATTTAACCTTTTAGCCCAGGAGAATTCTGTTTCTGACCACAGATGCAACACTGTAAGGTTCTCATGATTAAGATATCTCAGCAACCTAGAGGTCTTTTATGTTCACTTTTTAAAATATAGGTATATATTTTTTGTAATCTAAGGCTAGTTCCCTCTGCTTTTTATTTTTGACTTCTGGAAAAAGTCTTGGAAAATCCCTTTAACTGCTAAATATCCATGACATCTTCTTTTAACATTATGTGCCTATTCAAATCAGAATTTTATGTGCAAGAAGAAAAAAAAAAACAACTTGCCATTTCTTATTGATGTATTTCATATCCTGGGTATTTGGGAAGTTTTCTTGTCAGGCCAGAGGGTTGAAGATAGGAGAGACTGAAGACAGATGTTAGGTGTGACTTTTGAGTTAAGTTGCTGTCTACTGGGTATTATAAATCTTTCTACATCATTTACAGACACCTTTGGGGTGGATTATTTACTGTGGACTCTTGAATGGTATTGGGATTGGACTGACATGGAGGTGACACGTGCATATATTTGCTTTGTTTGCTGATGTGTGGGGATGCTCTTGTTTTTAGAATACCTTCTCTAATAAAGCGTGAAGCCATATTATCAGCACAGATATGTCTTCTAAAGAATCCTGTTTTCTTTTAAGATGAAATAGAGAGAGCAAGCTCTATAGTTTCAGAGAAATGAACTTGTACTTTGCCTGAAAGCTGCTTAACTGAACAGTGAAGGGAAGTGAGGGCCAATCACACAGTGAGAGTAATCTACACCTTACCCTGATACCAGGCCTCTGCCTACAGGCCAAGAGAGACTGCTCATCTGGGCCAAGGTGTCAGAGGAGGGAAGGACTTCTGCTTGATTTTCTCACTGTATTTTCCTTACTTACAATTCATTTAGATGGTGGGGGTGGCTTCTGAACCTTGGTTTTGGGCAAGTTTTAGAGCGAAGTTGGTAGAGACTCGTGGAAAGGTAGCTTGGGCAAGATTGAGGGTGGCAGCCCATGTGCAGTAGTGGGGAATGGATGATGTGTGAAAAAACAGATTGAGACAGATATGATGAATTTATTTATTAGAGAAGGTATTCTAAAAACAAGAGCATCCTTACATCTAGATATATATCTATATCTATATATCTATATATATCTATATATCTATCTATATATCTATATCTATATCTATATATCTATATATCTATATATATATATAGAGAGAGAGAGAGAGAGAGAAGCAATAGCAATGTTTTTCCTTGTTTATTAATTAATTCATGTGGCCATCATGCAATTACTGAGTGTTTAGCATGGTCCTCAATTTCCACAAAGCCTCTCTCCCTACATGTGGAATTAGAATGCAAGAAGAAATCAGTGCCAGAATAAGACAGGCACTGCTGTTTGCCTGAAGGATGGAAGTCAGCAGAGCCTGGAAAGACAGCAAAGCAGCAGGAGGCCCAGCCCACTTCTGCAGCTGATGTGGTGATATCACACTCACTGCCACCTGGAGAACTACTTTAATGCAGTTTAGGGATTTCCCCTAATAATTTAATGGGCCTCTCCAGCCTTCTCTGCACTGCTTAACTTTCAGAGATGGAAGTGATTTCTATCCTGCAGAGGAAATACTCCGTGATTGAGGACACACCCAAGGTAACAGATCCTATCAGCTGGCTCATCTTGCAGTATTCATCCATAAGGGAGATGCATCTTTAAAAGAGAAAGCTTGAAATGTGGCTTTAAAAATTAACCCTTGAGGTCAAATGGCTCTCAGAAACCTTACTTACCAAGGATAGTTATGATCAGCAATGAAATAGCTATACAAAAATGTCACTGTGTCTCTCTGCCATATGTATATATATGGCAGACTATTAAGGAAGGCTTGAGAGCATTTATCCTTCCCAGGAAATATAAAACTTAATAGAAAAAGGAGACTGTGGTATAGCAACTCAGCTGCTTTATGAAGTTTTATCTCACTGCCAAACACCTCTTTCAACTCCTCCCCAAGGTCTCTAGTCTTCGTAGGTTTTTATCTTTCCTCTCTTCCTCCGTTGCTCTGTCCTTTCCTTCTTTGTTTTGTAGGGCTCAGCTATATTTAATTCATTTCAATAAACACTTCTTACTTTACAGATTAAGATCATCTTCATCGTGTTTCAGGTTCTCTCTTTATAAAAATCTTATAATTTCCCCCTTTGTCTGATTTTCTCAGTCCCGTTTCTTAACAACCAACCAAACAACCAAAGGTACCACTCATTAGTCTATTAAAGACATCTTCTAATTCACTTTATACATGTGTATTTAGATAATTAGAGGTGCATCAAAAATACAGTGGTCTGTGGAAATCTAGTTTTGCATAGATAATATTGCTATGAGATCTACTATTCTCTGTGTTTTTTCCACTTGCTGTATGTTTCATTAATCTATCCCTGTGTCTGTATATAAATTGAACTCCCTTGGTTTCTGTATCCTACATGCTATGGGCTGTGGTGTGCATGGGTTAGAGTTTGTATTTCATTCTATTACTACTGCAAACTCTTTGCAGTATTTAACTATGCTATCATCATAGCATCCTTTCCACTTTTGTAGGAGTTTCCTCAAAGAATGGAAAGGCAGGCTCTACTGGGAGCATTCTAACTCCAGTAAAGGGTGCTAGATTGCTGTCCGGATTGGCTCTGCCAGCACAGCTGCTCCCAAGCTATTAATTCCTACCTTTCCTAATAATAAACCAGCCTACCTGATTCATTTATAGGGCATTCCATTGAGGTGTGTGGCATCAGTGTGCTCGGACTTCACTGGTCTTTGTGCCCACATCATGAGTCATATGAGTTTGAAAGCTTCCATAGAAAAGAGCATGTATGTGTGGGGTCCCCTGGGGCTAAACAATGCCAGCTCCATAAAGGAAGTTCAAGGTGGCACTTACACAGCGGGCCCCTCCGGGCCACAGTGATTAAGGGAAAACAGAGACAGAGACTGCCCCCTATAAGACTGGTTGAGAACAAGGAAGTGGGGCTGCATATAAGTGCTGAGAGTGCTGGCAATAAAGGCTTCTCCACCATTTCATCTCCACATGATGACCCCCGCCCGTGGTTCACTGCCAGGTGAGTAGTCCTCGGAATAGGACATGACATGTATGTCTTCTCTTTGGTAGTGAGCTGAGCAGATATGACACATTTCAGTTTAGGCTTAGGCTCTAAGATCATGGGCAGCATCTGCCCACTCTTAACTTTTGCCATCAGTAGGATGATGACGAGTCCTGGGTCATGCACTGGGTTTTCTACTCATGTGAACTTTCTGTTCACGCCATTCAGGTCATGCTGGGCTGAAATCAAGGAGTGAGCAGGTGTTTCTTGGTAGCAGGTGGAGTCTGTTCCTTTGTTTTTTCCTGCTTCAAAAGGATGCTCACACTTCTTGACCTATGGCCCCTGTTTATTTTCAAAACAGCTGCACTCAGCTGAGTTCTTCCTGTCATAGTGCTGTGAATACTGATCTGGATTTCTTCTTGGTTCTTTCTCTGTCTTCCCTCCCTTCTATTTCCAACAACCATGTGATTATAATGAGCCTGCTCAGATAAGCCAAGATGGTCAACATCATCTCATCTGGAACTTACTAAATTAGCCACTTTCATTCCATTTGTGATCTTAACTCTCCTGTGTCATGTAAACTAACATAGTCAGAGCTCCTGGGAAGCAGGAGATGTGCTTCTCTGGGAGACCATTAGTATCAGTACCACATAGCACTTAAAAATGATAGTTACATAGAACAGACTTGAGTCTAACTCCTGACCTGAAGCCACGCTCAGCTGGGATCAACAAAATGGCCCTAGGTGACCCGAAGACACACCAGCAAGTCATAACTCCTGTTAGTATAGTCCCTGAAATGCTGCAGTTGCTTGCTGTTCTTGTGGCAATATTGACTGAATCATCTTGAAATAGAAATTAGTTAAGGATTTTAACCTAGTTTCTCAAGAAACTGACAATTTTGTAATAATTTTTCATTATATGTCTTCCAGGATCTAATCATGCAAGTTATTTTTCCTTTCATAAGATCTTCATTTACTTAACCATGAGGAATACTGTCAACTCTATTTCACCTCCAATTTTTGTAGATTGAATACCATTTTCCCCATAGTTCTTTTCTTTTAGGACTTGGTCAATGTTTG
>PVIR01004227.1:0-80903 GCA_004026965.1 Petromus typicus | reverse complement strand
TTTTGAGACAGGGTCTCGCTTGGTAGTGCAGGCTGGCCCTGAGCTCAGCCTCAAACTCACATCACAGCAATCCTCTTGCCTCTGCCTCCCGAGTGCTGGGGTTACAGGCATGAGCCACCACACCTGGCACTGTGGTATGTGGTGCTGGTTGCTGCTGGGCTTGAGTCTCCATGCCCAGTATTGTTATGTGGTTACCGGGGAATCGAACCAGGGCCCTTGCACTTGAAAGACAGGCCCCAGAACCACTGAGCTAACTCCCCGGCCCCCAATCTTTCATTGTTTCTAAGCTTACTTTCTTAATAGGCTTCATAAAGAAAAACATTATATTAAGTTTAATTTTAAGTTACAACTTTCCTACCTCTACAATTATTAATATTTACCATAAAGATAAATGTTAAGACACATTCTATCTTAATTCTCTCCCTTTTTTTTTTTTTTTGAGCCAGGCCCTTGCTTTTATAGTTAGTCGGGCCCTGAACTCACCATGTAGCCCAGACCAGCTTTGAACTCACAGCAATCTCCTGCCTCTACCTCCCAAGTGCTGGGATTACAAGTGTGGGTCACTACGCCCAACATTGTTGTATGTGGTTACCAGGGATCAAACTTGGGACCTTGCGGTTGCAAGGCAGATGCGGGAATCACTGGGCTAAATCCCTAGGACCACAATAGAATCTTTATTCCTTTGAAACCCCAAGCACATAAACTATTCTTATATCTCTCAACATTTCATATCCTGAGTCCTCACCAGAATCCCACAGAACTCCATTTAGAGCATTCAAGGCTTTCTGTAGCCAACTTCTGCCAACTTTTCAAATTCCTTCCAGTAATTCCATTTTCCTGAACAATATCTTCAGGAATAACCATAATCAGGAAGATATTTTGTGGCACAAACTTTCAGTGAGCTTTCCTTCGCCTAAGAAGATACTTGACACAGTCAGCTTATAGAAAAGAAAGGTTTGTTTGTGTTCACAGTTTCAGAGATTCAGTCCATGGTTGATTGACTCATTGCTCTTGGGTGCCTTTCATCATAGCAACTAATAGAAAACAAATATAAATAATCTATTTTATGCCAGCAGAACATTTCTAAGTATATAAACTTGGTTTTAAGGAACATGGGGGAAAGTTTTATTTAAGTCTGTGAGTTGTAATCACTTTCGACGAGTCAGCTGGGTCTCTGGGCCACACTTTGCTGCATGGTAATGAAAAAGTTCCAAGGTGGGCATTACAGAATTGTAGACACTTGGCCTAAGAGCATCAGGAACTCTGAAGAAGATGACGAGGGATGTCTGTGGGGTCAGGACCCTTCTCCACTTCATGTACAGCTGATGATCTTCTCAGATTTTTTTTTTTATGTGCTACAGGGGATTGAACTCTGGACCTAGCACTTGTGAGGCTTCTCAGTAAGATTTCATTAGAAGACTGCTGAAGTTAAGTCTGGCCAGCAAGTCTCTCTCTCAATAAGTCTTGTCTTATTACAGAATATTGTATGGGGCTCAATTTCTGGAGGGAGCAGTTGTTTCTCTTCCAGGAAATTTCAGACAAATGCATAGACCACCATCAGTCTGCAAAGAAACTGTTTAATAGAGAGACTTCCAGCTGGGCTGGAGCAGAGAAGGGGAAGTGCTGTGGCCATGCACTCAGGAGAAACAAACAACAACAACAAAAAGACAAGTGGGCTCTCTCAGCCAGCCCCTCTCTCTCAATAAGTCTATTGGCCAGCAAGCCTGGCCAACAGTGCAGTACATCATTTCAAGTTCCTTTCCTAGACCAAAAGCTATCAGCATTTTCAGATTTACTTCATCCTGTCGAGCTTCAGAAACTGCAACGACTTGCTGACAACTCACTCTGGGTTTGACCGACAGTGATTAGCACCTGGGCCCATAGCCAAGACTTGCTATTGGAAGCAACATGCCAACTCCACCCTACCCCCAACCCTCACCCAGGACAGGACCTCCTGTGGGAAAGGATGCTTTGACTAAAGAAGCTGGATGCAGAGCTGGTTCCAGAAGCTGACTGCTGGGCTCTGAGATGCCCTTGGAGGGAGACTGTAGAGTGACCACCAGTCCCAGTGTAGAGGGAAAGCCTCCACTGGAGGTGTTCCTGCCAAAGTAAATCTTTATAATTGTCATTCTGCTTCCTCCCCAGCAGCTAATGGCCTGCATCTCTCAACCAAACTTCAGTGGGTCAAGGATTCTTGCTCATAATTTAACAAATAGCAAATGTACGGTTAAGAGAGAGCCTAAGATTTATCTTTAGACTACCCTCAGTAGAAACACTGCTACTCCCACTGCATGTTCTACTCTTTAGGAGTAGGAGGCATCTACTTTCTCATCAAGGCTTCTGGAATGTTCTCAGTGGGGATGAGACATTGTTTTAGGGGTGGGTGGGGTTGCTAGCCACGAGTAGGAAATTGCCTGAGGGGAAGCTGACAGAATATTGTATGGGGCTCAATTTCTGGAGGGAGCAGTTGTTTCTCTTCCAGGAAATTTCAGACAAATGCATAGACCACCATCAGTTTGCAAAGAAACTGTTTAATAGAGAGACTTCCAGCTGGGCTGGAGCAGAGAAGGGGAAGTGCTGTGGCCATGCACTCAGCAGAAACAAAAAAAAAGACAAGTGGTACCCAGAAGGCAGAGAAACTGGACATTAACCTGTCGGCTAGGAGTGCAGAGGCCATGGGAACTGGTCTGGGACTCCATAAAGGCTCCAGAGGTAGTGGGCTTCAGGCTGTGGGAGCCAGCCAAGGTGACCGAGGCCTATTTTCCTGGGCTTCTAATGGCTCCTTTGAGACCTAGCTTTGGACAGAATTAGAATTGCAGCTGGTTGTTTGATGGAGTCCCCACAGTGCAACTTGGACGCATTTTTTATGGGATTGAAAAGCCCTGGTTGCCTCTGAAAAGGAGTGCAGTACAGCTGGCAGTAAAGCTGCTGTTGTTTAGAGTTTGGAAATCCTCCTCACAGACATCAGATCAGCCCTGAATTGTGACTGAGGCCAGAGTTTAGGCTCCTCAGGGAAACAGCTGCAACAAGAGTGGTGAAATCAGCAAGAAAATACCTCATCAACACTGCTGCCTCCCAGATGAGCTGGGAGCACAGGCCTCGGTCCCACACAGAGCCTTGTCCGTTGCCTAGGTGGTCTGAGGTCTAGAAATACTTCAAAGGGAGGCAATGACATGTCTGTCCACTTGGAAGCAACAAAAAAGACTCTGGATGATGTTCACGCCTCTGTGTCATGGAGGATTTGGAGCTAATGAACCCCAAAGCAGTTTCTGAATTCAGCTCCCAAGTGGGCTGAGGACTGATGGGTGCCGATTCATATTT
This sequence comes from Petromus typicus, assembly GCA_004026965.1. Classification (NCBI taxonomy): domain Eukaryota; kingdom Metazoa; phylum Chordata; class Mammalia; order Rodentia; family Petromuridae; genus Petromus; species Petromus typicus. Next base: position 77,582 of record PVIR01004227.1, on the reverse strand, counting down.
CAGAAAACCCACAACATCGCAATGTGCTAGTTCAGTGAACCAGGTCATTCTGCTCCTCCCTCTCTCTCTAGAATATCACTTAGTTATTTGTTCATTTGTTCATTAATTCAATGAATATTAACACCTGTGCAGTAAAACAACATGTTCAAGCACTGCTCTAACCACTATAGTCACAGAGCAGATCTGCTCACCATCTTCATCATGTATATATGTGGGGAAATGGATCATATTCTTTTACATAATTCCTCTGCGTGTGGCCCATTCTATGAACAAGGCATCACTCTAATCACTTTTACAAATAGTAGCACATTTAATATCATCCAGTAACATAAGTAATATTTATGTTCTCATTTTACAGACAAAGAGACTGAAGCAGAAAGACATTAAAAGAACTTGCCCAGGATCACATAAGGAAAGGCTTTGATCCAGGCAGCTGGCTGAGCACTTCAGCCCTAGAGGCTGCACTGGGCTCCCCTGTGAGCAGAAGAATGTTTGTCAAGAGCTGCAAAGGAATAAGGAGTGTGTTTGGTGATCTGGAGGAAGGACCATATAAAACAGGGAGTCAGGATGGACTCGCTCAAGAGGAAGACTCTTCTTAACAGGAGAAATTGTAGCAGCAAAGGCCTTGAAGTAGAAAACGCAATAAACTTATGGAAATAGGCATTTTCAGGTGGGTAGCAAGGACAGTGGAGAGGCAAGGCTCACAGGATCACATGACAGGCAGTCAGGCCATATTCATTTCACCCGGTAGTTCTCAGAGCAAAGTTAAAAAACAAGATCTACCTTCAAGGACACAGACTGCAGGAGAGTTTCAGGTTTTCAATGTATTAAAGGATCTTTAAATATACATTTCATACATATTTGATTTTCACAACTACCCTGAAAGGTACTGATCAGACAGAACTGCCCCAACTGACCTCTGTCACCCCTCTTTCTGGTGCCAAGCCCCCTCCCTAGATTCTGAAAGCAGAGACTCGGTTTTGCTCTGGTGAACCCTGTGCCAATCTCCGTATGACCAGTCCTATCCTTGCCTAGACATGGCAGCATACACCACCCTGGTCTGTGACATCCAGAAAACCTTCGAGACTCAGAAGGCTTTTGCTTCTCACATTGGCATAAACCTATGTCCATCTTCATTTCCTCTTCATTGAAAGGTGCAGGATGTCTAAGGCTCAAGCAACAAGCAGAGATTCACTATGCAAGTCTCTGAGAAAAAGGTCCCAGACCAGTGTCTGTGACCACCCACAACTTCTCACTGTGACTTCTCCCTATGAAGGGAAAGAGAAACCCACCGTCATTTTCTATCTGAGTTTCATTACTCATATTGCCTAAACTACTTGGTTTTTAAAAATTATCTTTATTGGTACATTATGAATACACATGATAATCACCTTAAATATTAAGAGTTTATACCAGAATATGACATGACTTGATTCTCATTTTTCCCTTTTCCCCCACTTTGCCTCCCCCCACCTCTTATACACACAATCTTTGTTTTCTTTTTTTCTTTCTTTATTATTACCACATTCGTTTTCCCCTCGTTATTTACCCTTACACTCTTTTTTAAAAAATATTTTCTACTTCACAATATCAACTATACATACTACTTATGCGGTCAGCAAACTAAGGATGAGAAAACATCAGAAATGCAAGAACATCGGAGATGAGAGTTAAATCCTGGCTCCCCAGGTCTGCATTCAATCAGTGCTTTTCCACCATACTACCACGCATTCCGGGTTCACCTGCACAGCTTTCTCTGTGTGTTTCCCTTTCTTGGTGTTACTCTTGCCAGTCTGAGAACCTATGCTGCCCAGATCCCCTTCCAGGCAGTCATTGTCTGAGTCAGGCAGACTCACCAGAGTCAAGAGTGTTGATGCCCAGATTAGTCTAAAGCCAACACCACCATCTGCTCTCCCCCAGAGTTGAGCTTGTCAAATAAGGGTCTCTTCATTGAGGATTTGCAGTAAGTAGTCCCAGAAAGTTGAGTAGAAAGGAGAGGCCAAGGTGTATAGGTGAGAAAGAGAGAACACTTCAGCCCTAGAGGCTGAAAAAGCAGTGAAGAGGCGGGAACCTGAAAAATCAGACACAGAAAACACAGAAGACAGACTATACACCACAGTGGACTGAGAGCAGGTCAGTGGAGCAGTACAGGCAGTCCACCGCCATGTGAGCAGTGCCTTAAGAAGGGCTAAAAACAACCATAAAGTACATGTCCAATTATTTTGTCTTTATTTTTGTCATGCACTAACAAATCTACAGGTTAGGAAGGAAATCTGTTGTTGGCTAAGCTCCAAACCATTGATACAGTTTTGTTCAGTTTTTTAGATATATATATATATAGCCTTCAAATTAGCTTCCTGTTTATAACTTGTCCTTCAAGAAATACTGCATTCTTGGGCTGAAGATTTAGCTCAGTGGTTCCAACATCTGCCTTGCAAGTGCAAGGTCCCAAATTCAGTCCCCAGTCACCACACACTACAGTGCCAGGCATGGTGACTCACACCTATAATCTCAACACTCTGGAGGCAGAGGCAGGAGGATTTCTGTGTGGTGACTGTTTTAAAACTGAAGAATAACCCAATAATAATAAAATAAAATTTCTAATTATTATTGTCAGTAAATGTGTTCCCTTACAAGAGAGTGGCATCATCTATCTTATCTGTGTGAGAAATGTCCCAGAGCTGGATCTTCGCTGTTCACTATTTCAGTTTTAATGTCCAGCCTTCTTTGACACGCTCTAGGACCACAGAAGTCATCTTATGAAGCTTACATTAATGGTGACTTCACTCCTGACTTTCTGAATGGGACAATAGGGACTCATCAGAAAACCAGGACAGGGTACAATTGGATGCTGCATGAGTGGGGAGGGCCAAAAATAGACTCAAAGGGTGCAAACGGGCAGGGTAGTGACTGCCGGCTATCCACAAACCAAGAACACGTCACAGTCCTAGTACTGAGCTCCTGTTCTTCCTATTCAAACCCACTTAGCTCTTCCCTGCTCTGTAATTCTGGGGCTGATTTTCTGCTTTTCTATTTGTCTCCTGTTTGATTCTAAACAGGAAAGTGAAAATAATTCTGGGAAAGAAGAAGAGTCTGGCTCCTTCCTGTCCAATTTCTGTGCATTTCCTGTTTGCTTCCAGTTCCTGCCAACCTCACCTCAGCCTTTCTGTCTTCACCCCAGCAGACAGTTCTTTCCAATAGCAGTGTTTGAATCCAGTTTTCTGACACTCCCAAAGCTCTGCTTGCTTGGAGGCCCCAGCGCCAGGTGCCTGGCACACCTTCTCCAGAGGGCTGAGTCTCAGGGATATTGAAGCCTCCTCCCAGCTTAGAGCCTCTGCTCTGTGGAAGTCCCACAACTATGACGAATGTTCAAATTTTGTTCCTTTGCTTCCTCAATGCTAGAAGAAATGGATTCTTTCTGTGGTTGTCACCACCATGATTATTATATATTTATTCTCTTTTGCACAAAAGAAATGAGCTTGGGTTCCTGAATTGCAGAGTGGAGGAGAGCTACACGCTAACCCTGAAAACATTCACCAGCTGTCATGTGCAAGAAAGACACCTGGGCTGTGCAAAGCCTAAAACATCAAAACACGGAGAAGATTCTTTCTTTTCATTTATTTATTTTTATGGTGACAAGTAAAATTTTTTCCATGTCCTGCAGGTTTTGATATAGGTATACACAGGAAACTGCTTAATTAAGCTTTTCAACATGTCTACTTTATTAGTGAGAAGACTTACAGTCTCCGCTCTTAGCCATTGTCATATAAATAGATGATTACTAGCTGTAACAACACCAGGATGTAAAATCTCTTAGAACTTTTTCACCTAACAGAAATTTTGTGTTCTTTGACCATCATCTCCCCACAGTTGCCATCCTTAGCTCTAATTATGATCACTTTACTCTCTGATTCTGAGAACTTCACTTATTTCAGATTCCACATACAAATGTGGGGGTTGTTTTCTACAGCAACTAAGTGTACCTAATGATTAAGCTTGGAGAGCTTTAGAAACCATATGTTTCCAGACTCCATTCAGAAACCTACAAGATCAGAATCTCCCAACGCTGTGTCTAGCAGTCTATAATTTTCAAATGCTATTCAGCCTGGCTGGTAAACCACAGCCTAAATAATCCTAAACAGATTTTAGCATTCACTAGGTGGCAACTATTCCAAATAAAAATGTGGTACTTTGAATGAGTTCATCCCTAGCCCCAGAATTAGCCTTGCAAGTTTTAACCACTCTTCATTATTGAAATGTCATCTAACAGACTCAGATCAGAAGATATCAGCAGGAAGTGAGCTGTGGAAGAATTTGCCGTTAACACAAAGAAAAGGCTCCCAGATACACTGATTGTCTGCTAGTGCTGGCTGTTTTTGAAAGGTAGTGCTTTTGCCAACTATGTTACAGACCCTGGGCAGATGTACACAATGGGGAGCCAATCCTGGGCCTCCGTCTGTTCTGTTAAAAGGCCTGACCTGGAGAACTCGGGGACCTGGCACAAGCCGCTGTGATACAGATTTCCATGCTCCCTCGGATTCACACATTACTTCAGTCCTCAGGAGTTGTTTCCAAGTGACAGCAGTAATTGAAGTATGTATTAGGTGACAGTTATCTTCTCCCAAGGCGTCTTACAGACTTTGATTCCTTAAGCAGTTGGCAAGATTTCCTGGAAGCAAATGACAGCCAAAAATATAAAGGAATAATGAAAAGGGCAGGGTCTATTTGACTGTCTTCTTCTTATGACAAGGAAGTATGTCTAATGGTGCTGATGACTGGCAGGACTTCCCTCCTTGCATTTCTCAAGCTGCTCTGTCTAAATGATCTTAAATGATTATCTGTCTATATCTAGGGCCAGAGGGCTGGCAAAGCAACTAAAAGCAGACTCCTGACAGACTCCAGGAAACTTCTTCCTAAGGGCTGTGTCCTTATCAGAAAACTTGAGCCACCATGAAGCTCATCCTCTACCTTAGAGCAGGACGTTCACCTCAATATTTCATATCACTAAACAAAACATCTCCTGGGGAGCTTTAAGGCATGTTCCCACCACAGCCTGGAAAGCTTGAGCTAGCAGCAATTGTGTCTATCAAGAGAAAGGAGCTCGAAGAATGATGCATATGACTTCTGGAACATAGAATGGGATGGAACTACATACAGAAACACTTGGCACTTCAAAACTCACAACAAAAACAGACAAGTTTTTAGTTTGTGAACAAAAGTTCTTAGACCTTCGGTTAAAATAGACTAAGATTTTTTGAAATGTAAAGCTTATTGGACTACTCCTCCATGTGTGTGTGCATGCCATGTGTGTGCAGCACATGTGCACATGCATGCACACACACCCACACGTACACACATGTGCGCACGCACACACACACACACACACACACACATTCTGTAAGCAGTAAATAGATAACAAAAGCTGCTCAGCTACCAGAACCATCCCACTTTCCAATGTCTTCTGCAGAAAGCGTAAGCTGATGGGAATGGAAGATGTCAAACAGCAGAATCCAGAACCATGGGGAGTGGGGGACCAGACTAGGAAACAACTCCCAGGAAGCAGTGCTGGAAGCTATCTAGAAAAATTACCTATTTCCTGAGTGGGAAAACCTGGCAACATTTGCCCACCAGACTTTGGAGCTGCTACAGACTAGTAACATCTCTGTCTGTGCCTCATTTCTCTGCTGTTTGAATGACAACATTTATTTTGATTATCCTATCCCTGATTTATCCTAAATGCTCAGTGTTTGGGACAACTGTTTACTCTTTTTAGTTCACAGATCTCTGTATTCTACTTTTCAAGCTAGTCTTTGTGGTTGGCAGAATTCTACAGCTATGACTCCAAGACTCCATGGCTTTTCAATCAAAAAACTTTAAAATTATTATTGATTACAACTAGGCTTGACATATGGACATTACCCTGGATATGTGGATGTTCCTAACCTGATCGTGTGAGCTCTTCAAGAGAAGATAACTTCCTCTGATTGAAAGCAGAGATGAGGAAGTGAAGAAGCTCTTAGCCTACTACATTGGTTCTAAAAATTAAGGGGAAAAGAGGAACTTATACTACAACTACAACTTATAGAAACTGAGAACTATCACACATCAGTCTGCAAGAAAAGAGGGACCTAAGTCCCGCTATGGCATGGAACTAAACTAAACTCTGCTTAGAAGTGCAAGGAGCCAAGGAGAAGTCATTCTCCATTCTTTAATTTCATCCTTATGAGATTCTAAATAAATGACCTACCTGAGCTATGCTATACCTTGACTTCTGACTCACAAAAGTGTACGATATTAAATTGGCCTTGTTTTAAGTAGCTAAATGCATGGTCATATTTACTATGGCACAGAATAGGAAAAGTAATGCACTCCCTTTCCCGTAAATGAGCCTCAAGAAAGAACTTTTGCCTATTGGCTTATCTCTTTCACTTAAGACTCAGTGCAACTGCAAGATTCAAGTAAAAGAAGATGAGTTTAGATGCCAAGTTATAAGTGAGAAGAAATACTGAATAAATTCCAGTTCTGCCCTCAGCCGCTGGAGTACGGCCTTCTACTGTTGTTATTGGGGAACTATGACGTCTTCAACATGGGAATAGTGGAAGGTGGGAGGAAAGCAAAATAGGTAGCAGAGTGGCTAGTATTCACCTGTTACATCTAGTATTTACACAGAACTGAAGAGCAAGGTTTAAAACAGGAAGCATGAGCTAGATGAAGCCTGGTCTTAGCGGAAAATGCACCACGGTAATTTCTATGTTTCAGTTTTCCTTTCTCTACAGGAGAGAGAAGGTATCACCACCACAGGTCAGGTTACATGTTTTACTATAGAAGATCGGTCTAATGGTACTTTCCTAATTTAAAACTCTCGTATCTATTTTTGCAATATTTCCTGTATCTGTATGATACTTGTACTATTAACCTAATATTTCCCATTCGCCCACTTCACATTTCTTTGTCTTTTAATGCATAGTAAAATAGTCAAATGGCTACTAAATTTTAAAATCTTCATCTGTGGAATTCTTAAAATAATTTCACAAACTATTCTTTGAAAAACTGTATACTAGAATGAGCCCATACAAATGTCAAGGTTAAATGATACATTTTCAAGCATCATTCAGGAAGTTTATTCCAGGATAAGAAAAAAAAAAAACTTCCAGGGCCAGATATACACAGCTGGAGGGCTTTCATAACTGAGTTTTCACATGGCTTTGCTTAACAGATCCTTATGAGTACAAGGTGCATATAGTGTTTATTATACACTATACAATTCTCTTGAGAGGCAAAGATGAACAAGGCAGATCCTGCTATTACTGAATGCATGCTCGAGTAGAACAATAGTAATTCAACAGGAAATTTCCAAGTACTTATCTAATTTCAGCTGTGATATGTGCTGCGGAGGACTTGAGTTTCTATACATTTTCTGTCCATCTCATCAACTATACATTATAGATACAGCAACCTAACAATTCTCATAGAAATCTAAACCATGACTATAAGTTCTTTCTCTTCTTATTGAATGGTTCGCTTGGTGCCTCCTTCCCTCTAACTGGGATGGAATTAGAAACTCATCTTTAACTAACAGAATGCAACAAATAATCTCACCTGACTTCTGAGTCTAAACTTACTGGCCACTTCTTTTTCACAATAAATTACCACAGAATGTGCTGGTTTAAAACAACCAGAATATATATCCTTCAATTTCTATGGGTTAGGAGCTTGGGAGTGGCAGTTTCAGGACTTTTAACAGGTCTCCATGAGGACACTGAAGACCGGACTGGGCTGGAGGATGATTTCCAAAGTGACTCAATGCATAGCTGCTGGCAGAAGTCTTCCATTCTTTACTTACTCATAACAGTGGGCTCAGCTCCTTGCCATGCACTTCTCTCCAAAAGGTTGCTTGAGGGTCTTAGCATCTGGCTTTCCCCGGCTTCAAGAAAGAGAGTCATATTGGGCCTGGTAAGATGTGTCTGTAATCTCAGCACACCAGAGGCTGAGGGGGGAGGATTCTAGGAGCTTGCAGCCAAGCTCAGCTACAAAATGAATTCAAGGCCAGACTGAACTACATAAATACACCTTGTCTTAAAAAATAAACAAAAACTGAGAAGGAGCAGAAAGAAACCACAATAGCTTTGTACCTTAAATTGAAAGCTAACACCATCACTCCATAGTATTCTATGTTGATTAAAGATGGGACATTAAGTCAATCTATATTTGAAAGTAGGGAGGTAAACTCTACTTTTCAAAAGATAGAGGATGGAAGTGTTTGTAGACCTATTTTAGTATCATCATACCAGTCTTAAGCATGATCTGGCTTCCTGCCAGTTTGCTGATTAGGCAAAAATTATGTAAAACACTTTCTACCTAAATTGCCATGTAAAATGTTCAAACACTCCACAGCTATCCCATGGTGCTTTAAAAAAAATAACCCAAATGGACAAGGAGAGTAAGAAAAGATGCTCTAGATGACTCAAGCCCTACTCTTGGGCCATACAGACCTCCCTTCTCCCAGTCATTAAATCTTTCCAGCTACCAGACACAAATCACACCTAATTTTAAGACTAGATTGCTCTTCTCAATATAGCCCAGCAGGAGACCAAGGACAGCAGAGTGATCACTTACACAGGAGGTTTGGGGCCAGGGTGGACCCTGTTCTGCTGCTTCAAGCAATGTGGCTTTGGACAATCTGATTTACCCCTCTAGGCCCCAGGTCCCTCTTTAAATTAGTGAAAGAAGAGTAAGTGCGTGCTGTACTGAGGACTAAGTGGAGTAATTTAAAGTCCTCACCACATAATCTATCCCAGGTACTGTTTTTCTTTTCATGAGTATTTTTATTCTCATGACATCTGCTCCTCTTCCAGTACTTCCTGTCTGAGTTCCTGTCCTGAAAATTCTAAGCCACCACCAGGCTCTAAAGCAAAATAACACAAACAAAAACTTGTCAACATCTCCTTCTATTTCACCAAGTCTTTCATAATTATATGTCAGGCCCTGTTAATTTGACCTCCATAGTTTCTGTTATCCTCTTACCATCAAAGCCAATTAAAGGATGGGCCAAGAGGAAATTCCCTAGAGACACCATCTGAAGTGGAAAGCAAACACCACCTGGTGCCACAGGCAGGTGGGAAGAACTAGTGTTTACCAGAAGCAGAGCATGAACACTGTTGGAAGGAATACTTGGATCGGTATGTAGAGGTGTGATCATGTCATATGTTCTCATCAAAAATTATGAGTGGAAATGTTAGGTATAACTTCTGTCTCTTGTGCTTAAAGAGGATTACTTGTTTGGAGAAGTACTTTCTCTCCTGATTGTGCTCTGATACATGAATGTTCCTGAGCCTGACTAAAGCCAGAAAGAAGAAGTACTTTAAGAGATGGTGGAATAATAAAATGAAAGGAACTTGGTTTCCCACAGAACTTCATAAAGCAGGTTTCCCAATAGGCCAGACAAGCCATGTGACTATGTGTGAGAGATGTCAACTTCTCCCTGAGTTCTGGAGTCTTTTAGTTTTTTGGTTCTTTTTCCTTTAAGCCACTGATATATATATTTTTTTCTTTTTAGGTTTTTTGAGACAAGGTCTTGCTTTGTAGTTCAGGCTGGCCCTGAGCTCAGCCTCAAACTCACATCACAGCAATCCTCCTGCCTCTGCCTCCCGGGTGCTGGGATTATAGGCGTGAGCCACCACAACTGGCACTGTGGTATGTGATACTGATTGCTGCTGTGCATGAGTCTCTGTATTGTATATGGTTACTGGGGGATCGAACCTGGGCCCTTGCACTTGCAAGGCAGGCGTCAGAATCACTGAGCTAAATCCCCGGCCCCACTGAGATTTATTGAAAAACTACATACATATTAAAACACATTCATACACATTTCCCTGTTATGAGATTACAAATTTACAAACACAAATTGTCAAAGTCTACACCTTGAGGATTAGACAAAATTGTAGAAAACCTGCAACCTCATTGTATCACTTTGGAGTCTCTTTGTTATAGCAGTTTAGTTACTTGCCAAATAACTCCTGCTCAACATGATGGCTCTAGTAAGATGAGTAGGGGGCAGGGCCAGGGGAAGACATAGCACTTTCTCAGATGGTGTCAAGACAGCAGAGTAGAAAACATCTGCACATCTAGAGACACAGCACAAAAGAGCCTCCATGGCATCTTCAGCCTAGAAAGACACAGAGAGTTACTATTGTTACCAGCTCCCACAGAAGCACCAAAGTAACCAAGAGACCTTGAAGAAGTCTGGTTGTCACAATCTGTGTGGATAGCCACCTAAATCAGTGGAGAATATGAAAACTCAAGAGGTATGATGTGAAAAAATGATGATCCTTCTGAGGTATAATAAGCACTTCTCATGAGTGGCCTTGCTCCATCAACTCCATTTCTTCACTGTGTTGGCATATTACTTGCCCATTTTAGAGATGAGAGAAAAGGATCTGAAAGAAGCTCATTAAAATATTCAAGGCCTTTTTGAGTGAGCAGTAGCGCCAGGTTTCCAAAGCATTTGATCTAAAGCCCAGACTCTTAGTTATGCAATTTATTTTCAAAGGTTAAATACAACTTGAGATTATTTGCTTCAGAGGTGCTATTATTTGAAGTTGGATCACCTATAAAGGATTGGTATTTCATAAATTTTATTTCCAATATAAATATATCAAAATACATGTAAGTGTAAGGCCCACATTTTCTCCAACTGAACAAACACATATAAATCAATGCTCAGAATAAAAATATCAGTAAAACTCCAGAAGTCCCTCAGTGTCACACCTCCTGTCATTAATCCCACCTCTACTATGACAGAAACAGCTCCCTACTCTGAAGTCCATAAACTAGAGACCAGTTCTTGATAACTGCAGTTTATACTAGCTCATGAAAGTAAAAGTTCTCAGTTTTTTGCAACTATTTTATTGTAGAGAAGAAACAAAAGTTCCACATGATCAACTTTGGGGTTTTCTCTCTTTCTCCAAGGACTTTCAAGTCAACTAATCATGACAAAAAAATGTGCTCAGTTGTAAGTGAGCAGTTGTGCTGAGCAGTGGGTTAGAGAAACAAATTAAATAACAAATTAAATGTCTGTACCTCCTAAAATGGGTAAAAAGATAACATTGAGTGCCCAATGCCCTGCTCGACTTCGCAAACTATAAGGTTCTAAATAATAGCCAAGTGACATTTTGAATTTACTTGGCATTTCAGGTTCTGATAAAGTAGGATTAGTAACTCAAGGTGTCCAGAGCGAATGCTTTTATAAGGACTGGATCACCTGAAGGAGGCTAGATGAGTGAATATGTTCAGAGCTGATTTATATCAACATTTTATTAAGCCTATTATTCCAGAGCTGATAAAACATTCTTAAAGTAAAAACTGCCTTTTGTCTTTTGCAAAAATCCTGGGTTATCATGATTTTGGGGGCAGGAAGTGGCTCAAAAGTAGGCACCAATTATCTGAGGGTGTGTTTTCTATAGTAATCCTCTGGCTAGAGGTGTTTATATGAAGTAGGTGTATGTGTGAGATGGTAAGTATATGAATCCAGAGAAAAACATAGATTTTATAAGCAGGCATACAATTTTCACTTTAATTTTAACATTTAAAGAGTATCGTTTTCTCCATACCCAGCATTTAAAAGTTTTGTTCAATTAGTCATTTCAGCCCAAAAGAGAGAGACCACCTTATTTTTGTTCTTTCTCTCTGAAAAGGATTGGATCTGTTTGTCCACCAAACCCAGCCTCCACCTTCCACTGTCCCCAGGGAGGCCAGCTCCAGCCTCCAGTTCACTTATTTTTTGGCTTCCCAGTTGGGTTCAGACAATGGGAACCAGTGCAGGAGACTAGACGTGGGAAGAAAGAGTGCGAGGTGTCCAGTGCTTCTGTTGGAAGCTTTCCCATTTTCTTTGGGTTTGTGGGTTTAGCTCCAGTCAGGACACTCATATTTTCAATGAAGTCTGTGCTCTTGAGTACAGACTCTGGCAGATTACACTCACAGAATTTCCTGCCATTGTGGGCCTCTGGCACTGAGGAAGGGTACAGTGCTGAGGGAAACTCATTCCAAATTCAGCGATGTGGTGAGTTCTGGATGTTTTTCTAGCCTTTTCTCATATACCAGCACTTCTACATGATGATCAGAGGGATACTCCTGTCAGACCTGATGATGTTTCCTGTACCTGTATTACTATTTCAGGTTTTCTGCTTAGGAAGAAGCTTTTCATTCTCTGTTTTCATCAGACCCATTTCCTCCTCGGTCGTACAGCTTCCACATTCTTTGATTATATTCAAATATCATTTAAAGTATAAGTGTGCTGATTATAAAATACATACTATAAACTCCATGTTATTTTATCTCTATTATTTTTCTCTTCATGAGACACTTGCCATCTACAATAGTGTCATGATTTAAATATATGTTTTTATATACTTTATCCTAATATTTTCCATTATGAATACCCTCTAAATGCACATTGCCTTGCTACAGTTTCAATTTAAAATGTCCCCCATAAGTCTTTCGCATGCAGAGGGGTTTTGAAGGAGATTGGAACACGGGCTATTATATTCATCAGACGGCCGATCCTATGATGAATTTGTAGCGGCATGTGCTCTTAGGATGTGGGACCTGGTTGGGAGGAGTGGGTCATGACCAGGGAGGATGTGTTCTCGTCCCTGGACCCTCCCTTCCCTCTCTGCCTCCCGATTGCCGAGAGATGACTGGCTGTCCTGTGCCATGAGCTCCTGCCGTGCCGTTCTGTCTTGGAACCAATTCCTTACAACAGAACTCTATGAAACGATGAAACAAAAGAAGATCATGTCTGAGTACAGAGTTCTCACAATTCCTTTTGTGTCATAACAAGTGGCTGTGTGATGTATCTTTGCAGCAAGCATGTCTATCACATCTCCAACAGTATAATCTTTTGAATGTGATACCTTCTTTTCCAATAATTTTATTCCCCTGTACCTAGCACACTGTCAACAGACAACAAATATGCAGTGAATATGGTATTAAGACAAAATAGGAAGATAAGGCAAGAATGGAATACTGTAGACAGGGAGAATATCTTGAAAGATTAATAACACTGTGTCTCTTACCGTAATAATTTTTTAATTTAAATATACCATTCTCCATGTACCTGACTGAATCAGACTGACAAAGACAGGCCAGTTTATGTCATTCTTTTACTTAGAACCCTCAGTCTTTAATAAACTATAAACCAAAGTCTCTAGTGTCCTAAAAGGTTTTAGTTTACTCAGCCCCAGCCTCCTCTCAAGTCACTTCCTGATTCCTCCCTCTTTCTCTCGTTGGTCCATCCATTTGTCTGTCCATGTTGGTTTCTGAACCAGCCAGGCCTACCACATGGTCTTAGCTCTGTTTTTCTGTGCACACTCCCTCCAGGGGATGGTTGTCTCCACATATCCATGTTGCTTGCTCCCTCAATTCCTTCAAATCTCTGCTGAAGGATCTCTGTTGATATAGGGTTTCAATCTAAACTGCTCCCTAAAACTTTCATATGTGCACAGATGAAGTTAATTTTTAAGGTGATTGGATTGTGAGAGCTCTGTACTCCTCGGTGGATGAATCCATTGATGAGTTCATGGCAAATGTGCCCTTAGGAGGCCAAGTCCAGCAGGAGGAAGTGAGTCTCTGGCAGTGTGCCTTTGGAAGCTCTATCTCTCACTCTCTTTGTACTTCCTGGGTGCCATGAGTCAAGCCATGATCTTCCACCACATCATTTCTGCCTTGGGACCAGCCAATCATGCACTAAACCCTCCAAAATCATGATCCAAAACAAATTTACCCTCCTTAAATTCTGGGCAGAAAACCTTTTATTCCAGTGACAGAAAAGTGACCACTATATCTGTTCGAGTACCTCTTAGCAGAGAGCCAGCCCCGCTCTGACCAGCCTCCAGGAAATGTTAATGTCTGTACTCATTCCTTCATCACACTATTCTCTCATGGAATTTAATACAGTGTGCTCTGTATGTTTATTTACTATTGTCTGTTTCTCCTGTTAAAATTTCATCTCCTTTCAGATATGATAGTCACAGCTTCTCTAGATGCTGAGGCAGGAGGATTGCAAGTTCAAGGCCTAAATGTACAACTTACTAAGAACCTGTCTCAGAATAAAATTTAAAAGGGTGTAGAGATGTGACTCATCTTCAGAGAACTTTAGGAGAGTAGATAAAGGTGGCTGGGTCCAATGCTGATACCACATAGGGAAGATAAATAAAATGTTAGCTCCAAAATTTTCAGATTCACTGAGTGTTCACTAGTTACTATTATATAAATATTTTTGAAAAGACAAAACAAAACAAAAACTTACTTATTTCAGTTATTGTTTTTGATGATTATGTTGTTCTTAGTGTCCTTATCAGTCTGCCCCCTTGTCTCTGTCCAAGGCCATCCTTTAGTGTAGGTTGTGGTCATCCTTTGTCTGAATCACTGCAGCAGGCACATGCACCCCACCTACAATCCCAGGGGCCGAGAACAAACACACCCGCTGCGCTGTCCACAGAGTCGGCCTAGATCAGGAGCTTGCTGAGTGAGTATGAACTACTACTATCTCTGTGGAGCAAGGCTTGTCATTCTGGGGCTTGGGATTTGGCTCTGTGGTTCCAGTCCCTGCCTTGCAAGTGCAAGATTCTGAGTTCAATCCCTGATACCAAAAGAAAAGAACCTTATCATTCTCTAAAATGTATGTCTATATCTTTTGACATATTGATCTTTTTCACGAAATGTATCTACAGATATATAGGAACAGCATATTCACAAAACTATTTATTACATTTTTATAAGGAACCATTTAAGTTTCTCCATGAAAGACACGTTAAATAAAATTGATGCAGCCGTGAAATGGAGTTACATACACCCATTTTAAAAAGGCCAATCAAGGGCACACATTGTGTAGAAAAGAAGAGGGCAACGTTGTGGAAAGATGTGGGCCAGTTTGTGCATAAAAGTATGCATATCTATAAGAAAAATAAGGAAGCTGGACCCCTTCCTCACATAATGCACAAGAATTAAATCAAAATGCATTACAGGAATAAAGAGGGAAAACTGTTAAACACTTAGTACAAACATAGGGTTAAATGTTTGTGACCTTTCCTAGGAAGATCTATAACATGAAAGATGTACAAAAACACGTGTATAAAAAAAAAAAACACGTGTATACTTAGACAGGGGAACTAGGTAACAGGAAATAAAGGAGAAAACTGCAGTTTCACCAGTCCTCTTTAATACTTTTTGAACTTTATCCCTGTGTAGATATTAGTTACTTTCAAATGAACAAATATCAACATATATAAATATATAATAAGTGCATTATGTATATTTATATGTATATAATGTATTCACACATTATATGTATTAAATATATTTGCATTATTAATATTTACATATTAATATATAAGTACATATTTTACTAGTTTCCAACAGTTTGCAAATTCCACCAGACAGTCCTGCCTCCCATCCACGTATCTCTGACCGTTCAGAGCCAGACAGACCGTTCGTTCTGCTTCCTCCTCAGCTGCCTGTCGCCTCCAGATGATTGTGTGAGTCACTCCACCCCCCACCAAGAACCCCTCCCTGCTCTCCTCCTTTCTGTTCTTTTTTTCTTAAGATCTGACCCCAAACTCCTTGTTAAGGTCATTATTCATTTCACTTCTGTCTCTAAACGTTCCCTGGTGGTATTTTTATCACTGTTCTGAATGTAAGTGAAGTTTCTCTAGCTCACACGGGGATGGCCTGGTGCTAGGGGTGAGGAGGGATTGTGAGGACTCTCCGCGGAGCAGCCTGCCCCAGCCTGACTGCTCTCAGGGGCTTCGGTGGCCTGGGAGTGCTCACAGCCCCACAGCTCAGCTGGTGCTTTTGGTCGTGAGCAGTGAAGTTGGCTCCTGTCATTGGTGCTGGTGCCACTCGAACACGCTGCTTTGCCATCTTTTAGTTGTGCCTGTGGGATTTTCCCACCCCACTCTCTTCGGATTCAGCAAAGCAGGGTGGCCTTTGTCCCACACACAGCTCCCCAGGAACACAGCTCCTGGACTTTACTGACTTGTTATCAGATCTGTTCCCCAGAGCTTCTGGCTAGAGGTGATTCCAAAGACACAGATGCTGCAGCAGACATGGCTGCCCTTGCAGGCTGACCGCATCGCGGTCTTCCACGCACTGGCCCCACAGTGTTCTTTCCTCAGGCTGAATCCCCAAAGGTCACTTCCTCACTCCCAGCGAGCACTTATTTGTCGACTCAGCCGAGCCCTTTCGACTTGCTCCAGCCTTTTCTCGCCAGAGTTCACACTTGCTGCTATTCCAGGCAGAGTCGCACATTTGCACTTGGCCTCACCTCGTAGGAGCATCTGTGGGCTCTCCGTGCGGCCGTTTGCCTGGCCCTCGGCTGCCCAGACATTCCTTCACACCCGCGTGCAGGAGCCCACGCTCCGCGGCTTTCTCGGTCTGCACACTGCAGAATTAGCACGCATAGCCACAGTCTTCATGACTTGCGTTTCCTGGCGTTGTGGGTAAAGATGTCCTCAGAGAAGCACACAAGGCTCGTAGCAAATGGCCACTTGGTCACTTCCTTGCTCTGCTCTTTAAGCATGCCTTTTTGCTCTTCCATAGCCAGGGTGTAAATTTCCCTAGTATTTCCATTCTACTTTTGTTTTAGTTGTAAATTACATGTTTAAATCATTTTTTCTCTTGCACCTCAGTATATGCAGTTAAAAATACACCTGTGGCAGCCTAAATTATTTGTTATTTAGATATTTCTCCTGCCCAATAACCTAGTCCATTGCTCTTGAGCTCTGCCTTCCCTAAAGTCCTAAAACACACACGCAATTCCTACATAAGTCATTGTAATGTTATAGTAAGCATGGCCTTTATTCCTGGCTTCAATGTGTCGTCATTCATTTCCATCTAAGCCCTTATCAGAATGACTTTCACCACCCATTTTCTACCTACATTCTTATTTCACAGTTTCAATAATCCCTACAGAGACTTTAGCTCTCCCTATAACTTGTATCTTCTTCTATGCCCTCAACAAAAATACGTTAAAGTTCTGTCCATGACAACCTCAGCTTTTTCTAGCTAACTCTATGAATTCTTCCATTTCTACTCATTACCTAGTTCCAAAACTGCTGCCACACTTCCAGGAATTTGTTATAGCAACAGCCCCACTCCTACTATCAATTTTCTATCTTAACCTATTTCATGTTGTTACAACAGAAGACTTAACAATTTATAAAGAATAGAGATTTATTTAGATCATAACTCTGAATACTAAAATGTTCAAAAACATGATGCGAGAATTTGAAATGAGCCTTTGTGGTGCATCATCCCATGGTGGAAGGTGGAAGGACAAAAGAGGGAAGCTAAAGAGAGGGGGCATTCAGACACTGCCTTTCATAGCTACGTCATCCTAATGCATGTAGAGGCCCCTACCGTTAGTGTTCTACCTTTTACTATCATCACAATAGCAGTTAAGCTCCAATATGTGTTTTTAAGGCAACATTTAGAATCACAGCACCTTCATCATGTGAAATAAAAAGAGGCAAAGTAGAAGTAGAGAGAGAGTGGAAGGAGGAACGCTCCATTTTACCACTAAAGCAACCATGAAAAGAGAAGGGAATGGAATGAGAGATACCAGAGGTTTCTCTAGGTAGACTGGTGACACAGAAATGACAGAGAGTAGTGTCAGAAAAAGAAATGTCTTTGAATTAATTCTGAAAAACAAACTAAGATTTTTTTAAAAAGCAAGAGAGAATAGGAAAAGAACCAAGAGTGAAGTCAGCACTAGCAAAGAATGGTGCTGTTTTACTAAACATTAGCCAGGTGAGCTGCTGAATCCCTCCATCATCGAGGGTTAGTGTATCTGCCACTAGGTGGCAGGCATGAGTCTAGAAAACCGAAAACTCAGGAATTGGTCTTCCCCATTTAAGATTCCAGTTTCAGCATTCTGCTGCCATGCATTTTGATATCAAATGCAGCTTTTCAGTGCTCATTACGATTCATGAAAATCATAACCTCAAACAGTGGCTGTCACTGAAGCTTCTGGTGTGTGATTTTCTTCCTATTGTTTAGTAATTAACACATGAAGCTTACCTTTTTTTTCTTAGTAACTTGACATTTCTGCTTTAGAAATGTCATTCCAGGCCATTATAAAAAGATTGAGGAGAAGAAGTCTTGGATCTGGAACAACTGGCCATCTTGGATTTTGTTTCTGTGTTGGTTGGGTTTTCTTGGTGGGTAGCTTTAGACAAAGCTTTCTAACATTTTACTGTCCGTGCAAGATTAAAATCTAATAAAACATATTAGATCCCAGTGGTATAGGTCCTAATATGGTTTGATAGCTATTTCTTTTGTAGGTTCTCTCATTTGATCCGATATGCAAATAAGGCTAAATTTGTTTAGTGATAGGTATAAATATACTAACTTTCTTGATCACTTTACAAAAAGAACTAGTTGAAGAACACTGTGTTTACATGTATGCATATAATGAAAAATAATCAAAATAGAGGTGCCAGCACCATTCTTACACTTTTGTAACCACACATTTCTTAAATGTTTATGTTAATGTTTCTTACTAAAGGAGGACAAGCAGCGGAGGACCGGAGAGTCAGAGGGGCCCAGCTCTTTGGATGAGCTCATCTCTAACCCTCAGAGTCTCTTCTGTAGTTTGTGCGGGATCTGCTGCCATGTCAGAGCACAGGTTGCTGAACTCTGAATCGTTCCACTAACCTAGGAGTTGAGTGTCTCAAGGTTAATCTGGGAGGAGAAGGTAGAGACAATTCTATGATTCTCATCCAAAGAGGAAGCCAACTGTTGAGCATGCAGCAAGGGAGGTAGGTGTCAGTATATGTCAGTGTTTCAGTGGGCAAGAATTTGGGGTAAATCTTAGCTCCTTGTCCAAAAAAGAGAAAAACTCATTCTTGACCATAAATGGTTAAATATGGAGGATAGGCTGGTTCACCAAGATGGAGGACATTGTCCTGTGTCCTCTATTGCCCACACTCTGTTTCTTCATCAAGAATTTAATTGGAATTTTCCACCTTTTTTCTGTATCTAGTCTTAAACCTTAATATAAAAATCACTCACTAAATTTCAAACAAGCTTAAATTCATATTATTTGTGTCTCTTTTTGATACCTGTAGAACATTAGTTCTAGGATCTGCCACGGGTAACAAAATTTGTAGATTTTCAAGTTAGTTTTATAAAATGGTAAAATATTTTCCTCTAACCTAAGCACACTCTCAGCTCCTATATACTTTAACTGTTTTCTGGGTTACCTATAGTGACAAATGCAATGCAAATGCTACTGTAAATAGTTGTTACACTGTGTGTATTTAAGTGATAGTGTCAAGAAAACCTCTGTACATGTTTAGTAGACACAGTTTCTTTTACTGAATATCTTCAGTCAAAAGTAGTTGAATCTATAGATGTGGAGCCGACAGGTAGGGAGGCCAACTCTAGATATTGCATATATAAGTACATATAAATGTGATTGTCTTCATATGTGCAGCTATTTACATATATTACATGACTTACATAGGCATGTATATAAGATATGACCTTTTAAATTTAAAACCAATACTATGTATTTTTAAAAAATGAAAGACTGTATAATATATGCTTCTAGCAGCTATCTCAGTCTTCTTTTGTTAATTTCCCTTCTGTTTTGTGTTCCCCGTGTTTTGTCTGCAATAATCATATACTGTTTTTATAAGTGAAGAAAACTATAGTAGAGTTCAACATCAGAGTTGACCCTCAACTACCTCTTAATGTAACAAGCACTCGTTTGACCAGCATGACTACATATTTGTTTTCCGTTTGAAGTAAGAGATGACACTCAAGAAGTCCTGAGGTTGAGGAATCAAATGTGAAGATTATCTGAAGGCACTTGGTAGTTAAAATTTATACATGGTCAGAATCTTTTCAATAAAGCAGCCACTGTAAATAAATCCATACATAATAAATAATGAGGGGCCATTTCAACAACAGCAGGGGTGGGGCTGGCTGGCTCCTGGGGTGCCCATCAGCACTCCCTTGGGACCCTACTAACTACACAGAGTTCTAAGGGTAACTGTCAGGTCCACCTCTTGCTCTTTAATTGGCCTGTCCATTGTGCAAAAGAAGCACCTGCCGTACCCCACGTATTCACCTACCAACAGACTGGAGCCATTGTTTACCCTCTGGATGTGAAACTGGCTCACACAAGAAGGAATTGGGAAACAAGAAAGGCAGCCTTGTGTGAGGTCAGGGTTGGGCCATAATCTTGCTTCCCACAAGCCCTCTCTTGTCTCTGGATGGTGAGTGCTGAAGTAAGGCAGACTGGGATTGAAAACTCACTTTCCTTATAGGTAAAGCAAGGAGCCAGCCAGGTGACAGAGTCTGAAGACTGGTCATTTCAATGACTTGATCCAGAGCCTCTTGATAACAAGACAAAGGCCTCAAATGCTTCACCTTTGGTCTATAGTCTGGGGACATCTGAGCATTAAAACTAGACTGCAGCTCTTCTCCTAAGAAACACATTAGAAGGTATTCTTTAACCTGATTCACTCTTCACTAAAGGTCAGCCAACAGAGGTCAGGGTCAAGGACAGAGGAAGCCTCACCACTGTGCATCCAGAGTCCTTGGCTGTGTGACCTCAATCATGGCATCCTTTCTCTTAAGGTCAATGATTACTGAGGTCACATCCAACTCTGTAATGGTCTCTGGCAAGGTGAAAGATTTATTGACAGCTTAGAATAAAAGGCTGAGTTCAGGACTCCAAACTCTGCTTTTGGATGAAGTCCCACAATGCTCAGGGATACAGTGAGATCATCTACATACTAGTAGCAAGGAACATGAGGCTAAAGAAATATCCACCACTCTGACAATGGGTGCTCTTTATTCCACACCAAGTAAATGAGCTCTTAAGGATAAGGCCATGTTTTATATGGGAGAAATTGACTATAATTCAACATCCACTTATCATCCTTTTTCTGGGCCAGAAAAATTCCTGTGCACAATAGTATAAACTATAAATAGTTGTTTATGTAGTATCTTAATCCATTTTGTGTTATTCTAACAAAATAGCTATATTTTTATATTTTACAAAAGAAAAGAGGTCTGTTTAGTCCGTAGTTCTGGAGATCTGAGAGTACAGAGTTAGTGTTTTGGTTCAGCTCTGAAAAGACCTCATGACTTAAGACGTGACGATGAGGAGGACCATGGACCTGAGAAATCAGTGGAAAGATAGGAAGCAAAATGCCTGGGGAGGGCAGGCTTGTTCCCAGCACAGTGGGTCTGCGCTTTCGGAACCAACCTTGGCTTCAGCCACTTGCCATCAAACAGCGTTATACCATTCATTAAGGTGCAATGTATGTGCCCTAGTTATCATCCGCTTTTAAAAGTTCCACCAGCCCAACACTGTCACGGAGAACCAAGCTCCCAGCACAAACCTTCAGAGAACAAGTCACATCCACACCATAGAATGTGGTATGGGTTTCCTTCATGCATTACTAATTCAGCAAAGGCTTACTTAGGATCAACTCCAGGTCGAGACAGTTCTACAATATTGAAGAGACAATATCAAAAGCCCATTTTCTGACTCCTGCAGAGGAGGAGGAAATAACCTACACACTGTTTCTCTAGTTAACTGAGTGGAAGCAGGTGCTGTGCTCCTCTGCCTTTTCTCCCTTGCTCCCCGTTTTCATCCAGCCACCTTGGTTTGAATCATCACCAAAGAGGCAAAGAGAGCGCTGTGGGTTGAGTTACATCCTCTGAAATGCCTGTTGCAGCTCTACTCCCCAATACCTCAGAATGTGACCTTGTTTGGATATAGGGTCCTTGCAGATGATCAAGTTAAGATGAGGTCACAAGCGTGAACTCTAAGTAAATGTTATGCCCTTATAAAGGGCGAAAACTTGGACAGAAAAGCAGATACACACAAGCAGACCACCATGCACAGATAAAGATGGGAATCTCACAAACCAAGAAAAGCAAAGACCCCTGGCAAAGCACCACAAGTTCCGAGAAAGTCATGGAATCGATTCTCCAGAGGACTCCAACCCTGCTAACACATTCCTCTAGCATTTCAGAGATCTAGACCTGTGACATAATAAATTTCTGTTATTTAAGCTGCCCATTGTGTGGCACTTTTGTTACAGAAGCCGTAAGAAATTAGTGCACATAGCCTTGATCAAACTGTGCGGGTCTCTCAGATTAAGGCTCCTACACGTATAAAGAAGGAGTATATGGAAGGTGGAGGGAGAGAATAAGGGTATAGATAAGTGTGTGTCTCATAGCAGCCTTATTACTTTGGGCCTCTAACAGTCTTGGATATGGGGTCAGAATCTTTTGAAATATTATCAGCAGTGAGGAGGAGTGTGGAATTGCCATCTAGAGACCCACCATTCTAGCCTCCCTGACTTCCTCCGGCTTCACACAGGGCCCTGTGGCTCCCTTTGTCATGTTCTCTTGCTCCTCACGAATGTAGGCAGCCATTATCAGTCAGAATAAAGATCGTAGAATGAAGACCATTTCTGCTCTTCAGTACCCACAATAGACTCGGGACACAGAGAATTCTTCAAATTAGAAATCTGATTCATGACTTAAGAAGAGCCTAATAATTCTTTCTCACATAGTTAAACTCATTTATAACCATCATAACAATTATAATGGCTTACATTTTTATGCACTAACCATAGTCCAGTTATTATACTAAGTCGTGTCCAATCATTTTCATAAAAGAGTGGGTCTTATTATTCCACTGTATAGGTGAAGCAGTTGAAGTTTCGAAAATTTAGAAAATTTTCCAGGTCCAGCCTGATACTGCCAAAGTCCGGGAACTGGTCCCTTCACTATTCTGTGTCTTAAAGTTGGTCTTCTTTTTTCAGTGCCAGGGATGGAACCCAGGGCCTCCCATACCCTGGGCAAACACTCTTCCACCGAGTAATACCCTCATCCCAAGAATGGCTATTTTTCAGTTCTTCAAGAGGGGAAGCATTTCTTACTCCTAAAGCCATGAAATAGCTGCTTGTACAAAAAACAGAACAGTGTGTGGAATAGCTACTTGAAAGTAAAATCACTGAGCCGGAAATCTTCGTAGCCAACGTGCTGCTAGTGGTGGTGGGTGGAGGGTTTGTAGTCTGCACAGAACGCGGACAAGTAAGCTGGAGCCTCTGCGCAAGTGGGCCCAAGGCTCCCCGCAAGCAGGAAAAGCCGGGGGGGGGTGTGCGGGGGAGCTCTCTCTGCTCACAATACCATTCTGATATGGAATTTAGAAAATTCCAGGAATCTAAACTGGACTCTGAATGTCCACACTGTCACGAGGTGTATTTGTCAAGTTAGGGGGGCGGAAGAGACACACGGAGCAGTTTGTAAGTTTTCACTCGTAAGACAGAAGATTAATGAGCCTCCTTTGGGCGTGTGTCCACGGCCCTGAATTTGTTACGGAGAGATCCGGTGAAACCAGGGCTTCTGCTGTTTTGCTACTCCCCGCAAGCTGCTCACGGAAGTGCCCGTGTGATTGTGGGGGACACAGAAATTCCAGCCTGAGTGTTACGTCACAGCAGCCGCTGTCCGTTTACTTTCTCAGCGCCCACTGCAGCAGGCACAGCAAGAGCCATTGTGGTCACAACTGCAGAGCGTCCTGATGTTCCCGAGGCGGGGGCTCCTGGGGCACCTCGATAGTTCAGAAGTGCAGAAGAACCGCTACTGTTTCTTTGGTATCACGGAGGCAGTTTTTCCTGAAAACTTAGTTCTGAATCTACTTCTCCAAACTTCTCAATGATTCTAAGCCATACAAATCCTTGAAATAAAATTTTCCTGCATAAAACAACTAGAATAGATTCTGTTCTGTCCCATTGACTAACATGAGGTTCTTAGCTTCCCCTCCAGGACAGAGAATGAGGTAACATGAGAAAGGCTCCCTTGACTGTATTACACAGGAATCTGCTCTTCACGGGAATCTACTTTCTGTAAGTTTCTACAGCTTTCGTCCTGTACTTGGGATTAACTTCTCTGCTACGGACCGTACTATGCTTTTCTCAAATTTATATGTTAAGTCCTAACTTTCAATGTGATAGTACTCGGAGATGGAGCATTTGAAACATAGAGTTAGTTAAGGTCGTGTGGGTGGGACTTTCATGCTGGTATTAGTATGCTTAAAGAAGAATTTCTAGAAAACTTGCTTTTTCTCCCTGTCATGTGAACACGTAGTAAGAAGTAGCTGTCTTCAGGCCAGGAAAGAAGCTGGCAACTTCCCACTCCTGTAGATTGTGAAAAATAAATTTCATTGTTTACACTATCTACTTTATAGTATTTGTTATGGAAACCCAAGGTGGCCAAGGCACTTTTGAGTCCTTTTAGATCAGCATCTCTGCTCCTTCCTTCTGCCTGACTTGGGTGCGTGTGGATCTTGAAAACTGTGTTCTGACCTCCTTGAAAGTATCAAAGCAAAGGGACAATGCCAACACTGTCTCTACTCAGCCTGAGGGTCTGGCACCTTGGGTCTGGGGCAACACCTCTGCAGGCCTGCTATCTCCGGTAGAGGGGCAGACCCATCCTTGTTCGCTGAGACTCTGGGCAGAAGAGCTCAATGAAAGCCATTTGCAATAATTCATTGGAAAGGGCAAGAAGGACAACAGAGTGAGTTTTGACTTTGTCGTCCTCATAAAGTACTAAGAACTCAGGGACAGCTGAGGACTGCAAACAGCATAGTTCTTGGCTTTCAAGTTTTCTGCATTTTCTCTCTTTTTTTTAATTAAAATCTTTATTGGTACATTACATATACACATCATGATTGCACTCAACAATGAAAATTTGTACCAGTGTATGGCACAACTTAATTTTCATTTTTTCCCATAGCCCTACCTACCCTACCACCCCTATCCCCTATATATGTAAACTTTGTTTTCTTTTCTCTTAAAGTCTTTCAGAGGCTAGAGTGAAACAAGAAGTTTCATTTTACTACTAGTTTCTGCACAAGAGCCTCCAAATTCTAGTGCCTGGCTTTATCAGTTTTCCCCTCAAGTTTGAATGATCCTGCACAGACACTGTAATTTCATTTGGAGCCAGTTTTCTCTCGTCCAGCTTCACCTTCCAGCACATGAGCTCATGAGTTTTGCATGATTTCAGTATGAAGTCATCAGCTGGCCCCCAGTTTCTTGGAGGGGTTTTAAACTCTCGGGATCCTTTGAATAAACCAGCAGTAGGCCCCAAGTTTTGCAATGAAACCTGAGACCCAGAATTTCTCCCAGGTGCCCTCACATGTACATGCTTATATGGCAAGTCGAGTCTCTCTCTTTAAAGACCTTTCACGCTGCTGCTCCTCTCCTCAGCCTTTCCACCTTCTGTGTCAAAAGAAGAGGAGTCCAAAGAGTACCCAATGCTAGAGGATCTAGGTAGTCAAAGCTCAGGAAATCCTAGTGTTTTCTGTTTTCCAAAGAATCGTGTACATACATGGAGGAGCTAAGCAACACAGAGTTTCTAGTGGGAGAAGGAAATAAAGTTCCACTCCAAAACCACTGCATCAACAAATGGACAAAAAGTATATATTTGAAGCATCTATTAATTGAGTCAACATTTTCACATCCACCCCAAAGTGTAGGCCTGGAATTCTGGAATGTGCATTGACTGAACATTCCTGAGTTTCAAAGTCATAGCCAACAACAAAGCTACACTGTGATACCAGATTCTCCATTCTTGTCCATATACCCACGGGTCCTCTCTGAGCAAAGGCCATGAAGGAGGCTATGGAAATAATGTGACAGGCAGAATGATGACAGCTTGAAGTTATAATTCAAATTTTTAAAACATTGGTCATATGTAAAATCCATGTAACTCCATCTACTTTAATTTTTAAAAATTATTCAGTGTTTACAATGTTCTCGATGTTATAAGTTTTAGGACATACAGTAGAACTACTTTCCATCAAATGATTCCTTTTCTCAAATAGTTGGAGGGGGCAAATATTGAGCTTATGAAGACAACAAAAGTACAATATTTAAGCCACATTAACACACTCTCACTAAAACTGTCAGCGGTCAACACAGAAAGATCAAAGAAGAAAACAGGTAGGAAAGTAATGGGAGACAAAGTCCTTGAGAGAGGTCTAAATGTCTGAATAGGGATTGGAAAATATTTTACCTACTGCTGATGCAGATGACTTTATTCTGAAAAACGATAAATCTGAATACAACTCCCCTGTCTCAAAGGGAGTTTATGAAGTGGTCAAGTGAAAAACAGTGAGAGACTCAATATCATCTCTTGGACAGAAGGAAGCTCTTCCAAGATGTGAAAAGCCCTCAGAGGACGACGGGAAATGCAGGGAAAAAAATTAGAAAGGAAACCAGAGTGGGGGAGTAGCCACGACAGAGCGCTAGAATCAAATTTGCAATCACTGCATCTTTGCTTTCTGTGTCTGAAGACATGATGAGGAAGAATGTAAGAGTCTGGAATGAGAAAGAAAAAAAGAAACTGTTAGTTACTGTGATGTTTGGGAGAACTTGAAGATACAAACTCAGGTTAACTGCTTCTCTACTGAGGCACATTAACAAATCTAAAATTGAATGAATTTCTTTCACTATTATCTTCCACACCTGGTCACCATGCTATTTGTTCAGTTTTTAAAATGCTCCTTTTGTTATCCCACACATTTAGAAAAGATACATCTCTCACCACTGGGCAGAAGAAGGAAATTGTTTCATATACTTGTAATATGTAGTAGTTGGACCTTCACATTAACCTGAAGAAAAAGTTTATTTGTCCATGCAGTGTGTGTGTGTGTGTGTGTGTATGTATATATATATATATACATACATACATACATACATACAGAAGTACTAAATTATGAGTAATTAAAAGGGTGGTAAGTTATAGGAGGGGAGCAGAGAAATTAGAAGTTCCTATGGGAAAAAGAAATGTTTCTTTTGGAAAAATAAATAGGTGGCTCAGGAGAACAGAGGGGAGATAAGGAAATTTGTAATGATGTTTGTTTATAAAGGTATCTGAGTGGGATAGAAAGATTGACCTGTCCATCTTCAGGGTGTAAAACCCTCCTTTTATACCTTGGATCAGGAATATCCCATAAAGATCTAAGTGTTAAAGGTTTGGTCCCATTGGAAAGTGATGGAAACTTTAAAGAAGATGAGAGGCAGTAGCAAGTTTTCAGTCGTTATGGAGATTTGGTTGGTGAAGCTCTCTTTTCTCTCTCCTCTCTGCTCTTCTCTCCCTCCTCCCTTCTTTCCTGTTCCATGAAGTGTGAAGCTGACTGTCCTATCCCCCACCATGACCTCTCACTTCACCACAGACGCAGAGGCAACACAGGCCCCAACCATTAGCTGAAACCTCTGAAACTGAGCCATGGCAAACCTTCCCTCTTTTTAATTTGTGTATCTTGGATATCTTCTAACAGTAACAGGAAGCTAATTAACACAAGGTTATGTTAGATTTGCTCTTGGTCTCTCTTCGAGGGAAGACCAGCTCTCAAGATGGAATTTATGATCCTCATTTCTCAGAAAAATTTTCACTGAGTCAAACAAAAGGAGCACTAAGAAACTTTATTTGTGTAACTGCTGAATATCAAAAATCTTCAGCCTTAAAATAATCTTTACATTAATTGTGAGGTATCAAGCAGATCCCCTCAGCTGCAGCCCTGTTTTCAACTCAAGGCCAAATCTGCTAAGACTGTGAGATTCTGAAGTGTATTACTAATTTTTTGGTAGCCAGAATATACAGGAATGTGGAGCTATGGCTTGCCCATTCATTAAATGCTTTTGGATGAAAGAATAAAGTAAAATAGGGCATTCTTTTCCTAATACGTATATCAGGACAATAAACAAAAATGATTACCCGTATTAGAAGTTGATTTCTTAATAGAAATAGCTGTTTACCTCTGACCTTTCTTCTGCAATACCTATCTGTACTCCTAACTTTTTATGAGCTTTTACCACCAGAAGGTTTTTACAAGCATCTCAAATTCAACACATTCTACAACAAACTCATTGTCTTTCCCGCAAACCTGTTTTTCATATATTTTCTAACTCAGGGAATGGCTCATCTCCAGCCAGCCAACTCCCCAGGCTATAAAAATGTTACTTCTCATTAATGTCCATCTTTCTCACCTCCACAGTGAATCATCAAGTTGATACAACTTCCACAATATCTATGGAACGAACCTTCCTTCTACTTTCATCCTTCCCTGGGTGTTCCAGAAAACTCTCAACTGGTTTCTTATTCCTAGGGTCTTTTCTTTCCAGTAATCATCATATCTTTCAAAACAAGTAACCAAACAATCTGAAGATTTCCCTAATACAGTACTCCATTGTTCAAAAAAGAAAAGACATTGTTGACATTGTTCAGGTCCCACTTGCATGGGTGGTAGTACAGGGTGTCTCTAAGGGTCACAGTACTGCACCTGCACCTGCACCCTAAGTCTGTTCATTATCCAATCAAGTCCTTTTCTCTTCTCTCCTCACTCTGGGTCCTCAGCTTCACTCCCAGCTCATGCTCAGAACTTGGCTAACTTTTCCTCCGATCACGGTAAGGAATTTTAAAATTACTTTGCTTTCTTAATATTTCATTTCACTGGACATAAAAACTAAACCTCTGATAATTCTGGCAGACAAAGGGATCATCAATGTCACTGGAAAAAGATATTTAGAGGGCATTTTCTCTAATATTTTCTATCCATTATGAAAGAAAGGGAACTAAGAAGTATGAAATCACAACAATGTGATGTTAAAAAGTTAAAGACAATCGTTTAAGATGATTAGACTCCAGTGCTCTCAGAATAGCTTTTAAGCCCTTTGCAAATGGCACTTCCTACCATTGGACCTTGAATTTCCTCCAAAGGCCAATGTATTAATAGCTTGGTCCCCAGCTGATGGCACTATTGGGAGATGGCCGAATCTTTTGAAGATAGGGCTAAGTGAAAGGAAGTTAGATCAACTGGGAACATGTCTGTGAAAGGATTATTAGGGCCCTAGCACTTCCTATTCCTCTCTTTGCTTTCTGGCCTCCATGTAGCGAGCAGCTTCTTCTGCATGTGCTTCTGCCGTGGCATCCTGCTTCACTATAGGCCAAAAAGCAGCTGTCCATGGACTCGAGCCCCTGAAACTATGAGCCAAAATAAAGCTTCCTACATTTAAGTTGATTATCTCACGTACTGTTACTGTAATGCAAAGCTGAACTGCAGTATCCAAAAGTATGTCATTTATGAGTATAATTTTTCAAAAATTAAAATAAAATCATAATTCATGTATGGAATAAAATTTATCCATGTTAAAGACTGTATTTAGCTCAACTTCAAAGAACAAACACATTTATAGGTAAGAAAAATTGAAAAAAAATGTGCAAGTTCATGTAAGATTGCTTTGTTAAAAGGTACAAGAGAGTTGCTTGAATTAAATTTACATCTCTACAATCAAGAGCTATTTTGCACTTCTATCATTAAGTTCTATGACTTAATGAGATATAACAGACTTCACTGACAGGCTCACTTTCACATAAAAGCAAAATCAGCTCAGAAAGGTGTCCTCTAGACAAGGGCAACTATATCCCACGGGCCAACTCCAGCTTGTTTTTTAAATAAAGTTTTATTGCAACAGGGCCATGTTTATGTTGCTGAGGGCTACTTTTCAACTGCAAGGCATTGCATTGTTGAGTAGTACCTACAGAAGTCACGTAGATGGAAGACCATCAGCAAAGATGAAAATATTTATTATTGAGTTCCTTACAGAAAAAGTTTGCTAATACTTGTTTTGGAAGGCAATCCATAGTTTTTCAGTGAAGTACAAATTTTTCTCTCAATATTCTTCATGTCATACATCTTGTCTTCCAACCACACCACCTGCCACTGTACGCAGCCCATGTTCTGTCTCCACTGGAATGCTCCTGGACTCTGTACCAGTGAATTTCAATATGCATGGAAGTCACTAACCATCCAGAATATTCCTCCAATAGAGCCATGATTTGGCACTCTGCTTGGTTCAGTGGGCTGATTCCAGAGGCATATACCTGTTCTAGTTATTTTGGCGGTGGGAAATTTATGAATCTTTGTACTGATAATAAAGAGAGTAACACTGTAACCTATAAAATTTGTATGTTAATGTTCTAATTCTCAGACCCTCAGAATATAGTCATATTTAAAGATAGAGACATTAATGGGGCAATTAAAATTTAATGACGTTATGTGGAAAGACTTGAATCCATGAGCTGTATTTGATCACTGGGCCTCTAACTATGGGATTAAGTTGAACTGAGGCCTTTAGGATGAGACCATAAATGAATATGATCGATGTTCTCATTGAACTCCACTGATGTCACCTCGCAGAAAAGGTCCGGTGAGTTCACAGAGAAGGTGGCTCTCTGCAAACTTGCCGACACCTTGATGTTAGATTATCTACTCTCAGAACAATGAGAAAACAAATTCCTGTTCTTTAAGTCTTATTGTTCGAAGATTTGTCTCTCCAAAGCTCATGTTGAAAACCCCCAGTGTAACAATATTGAGCATTTAGGTGGTGATTGGGCCACAAGAGCTCCACTCTCCTGGATGAGATTAGTGATTCATGAAAGAGCTTAAGAGGACTAGCTTGGTCCTTCCCTTTCCTCTGCCTTGTGAAGATACAGCACTCAGTGTGGCATCTTGAATGCAGAGACCAGGACATCACATAACACAGAACCCACCAGAGCAATGGCCTTGGCCTGTAGCCTCCAGAACTGGGAAAAATAATTTCCTATTAATTTTAAATTACTCAATCTCAGATGCTCTGTTATTACACCACAAATGTCCCAAGACATTCAGCCACTCAGTCTAACTCTGGTGTGACAAGCCTATGGATCTAATAGAAGGTTATTTACATTACTTCATCATCAGGCTGCAACAAGCATTTTTGAAACAGCATGCAGTCTCCGTAAAAAATTAGAAATAGAATTATCAAACAATCCAACAATCTCACTTCTGGATAAACATTCAAAAGACTGTATTCAAAGCAGAATCTTAAAAAGATACTTGCACACCTTTGCATATGCCGGCATTATTTAGAATAACCAAGAAGTAAAAGCAACACAAATGCCCATCAACAGATGAATGGATAAAGAAAATAAAGTACACACATAACAGATGGCACAGTTCAGCCGTAGAAACGAAGGAAATTCTGCCACATTCTGCAATATGAATGAACCTCAAGAATACTATGCTAAGTAGAATGAGCCAGTAACAGAAGGAGCAAATACTACATGACTTCATTCATAGGAATTTTCTAAAGTAGTCAAAATTCTAGAAGCAGAAATAAAAAAGTTGGTTATAAAGAACTAGGGAAAGAGGGAGGGAAAATCAGTGTTCAGTGGTACAGAATGTCTGTCTTGCAAGATTAAAAGTTCCCAAAGCCATTGCACAAAAATACAACTATTCTTAACACTGTGCTGCCGTCCAACAGCCCTGCCCACACATTTGTTTGGTAAGGCCAGGAGGGCTCCTTCCAATGTACTAACCCCCTCTGCACTGTAGCAAAGGCCTTGTTAAAATAAAGATTGACTTTAGTATCACACAGGATTGGAGGTGTTCAGGGTGGTACGGCCGTAAATGATTTTAGTATCCTTGTAAACAAGGATATATATTATATGGTTACAATATAAATTAATGTTCTATCTTTACAATAATAGTACTAATAAGGAGAACAACAAACCTATAGCAGGGCATGGAAATCAGCCTACAGACATCTGATGGGGTCTACTATGTTCTCTTTGAGTTGAAAGACAGCTGTTAAAGTGATGATTTGCCTTGGGCTGATCCAGGCAGGGTCAGCCTAGTTAGGTGGCTGATATTAGAGGATTTTTTTCAGAGTTTCTCTGTCATTTCTCCTTCACTAAACTTCTTTAAAAAATCTCCTATGTGCCAGGAGACAGACAGAGACAGAGACAGACAGAGAGATCCTTGGAAGGTGTGGTCTAGTAATGGAGACAGATGCAAATACAACCAGTTGCCCTCAAGTGCCTTGTAAAATAACTGAGGGCACAAATAAATAAATTCTTAGGAAATCACAACATCATGTGATAGGTCCTACAAGAGGTTTATTGTTTTTAAGTGCTAGGGAAGCCCAGGGGAGGAAGCAGTTAATTCTGTCTGTGAGGGGAGCAGAAAGTGGACGGAGGGGTGGTTGTGAGGAGACTCTGCAAAGACTCTCCCTAAGAAGGAACCTCGAGAATATGTGAGGGGAGAGGTAGGTCTGAGCTGCCTGGCTCCAGCACCGTCCTAAATTTTCCAGCATGCATAGTACGTTACAAAGGAAGGTTCTCACAATTGTTTCCTACTCAAAGCACAAAACTCCATTGTCAGCCATAGCCCCGTTTCTTATGGAAAAAGACTGAAATGGAAAAGAAAGTCACATAAATGAAGCTTTTCTTATTACTGTTAAAAGGAGACTGATTTATTTTAGCCCATAGTAATCCAGTCGATTTATAGTCAGCTTCCTTTATCAAAACCGCGTTTGGTTACGTAGTTTGTTGAGTCCAGTGGGCCACATCTATGTGTGCAGAATATTCCTTGAATGAAAGTTTGTAGGATTTATGTCAGGGGGAAGCTTGAGTGTGACCCACCATCAAAATAAAGAGAGTCCTGCTCCTCCTTCTACTGCTCAGAGGAAAGCAACAATAGCTTTTAATGCTACAGCTTCTGTTTATCATTCTGTTGTTCTGGGTTTTGGAAATGTAAGCATTTTCAAAACTTTTCTACCACAAAAATACTTTTAATTAGTGTTGAATTCATACAAATCTTGCTATTTAATCTTTATCTTGGTAATATAATAAAAAAATCTTCCAGACCACATGTTTTTCTTTGATCATTTTCTATGATCAACAGTTACAATATATACAGGTATTTGCCCTCTTAAGAACGTGATTATACAAAGCAACTATTGCAAGGAAAATTGTGAAATGTAATTACAGGTATTTTAAATACCAAAGTAAAGCTGTTGGGTTTTGCTGGTATACCCAGCAAATTTTTATGAATTCCAGGAAAATTGCTTCTGCATTAGCCCGAGGAAAACAAAACTCTTTAATTACATCTCCACGTCTGCGCTGTCCAACGAAAGGATAAGAGTATTTTGCAGTTGCAGTTTTTTTGTTTCTTTCAAGGTTTGTGTTTGTATTCCAAAAATTCTAAGTTTTAAAAAAAATTTTAAAGAGAAACTGGATTTTGGCTTGCACTTCCAGGAGAAAAAAAATTAGTCTACCCTCATCTTGAACCTGCATCCATGTGGTCATAATTAAATGCCTCAGAAAGATTTAAAATCATCTGAGAACCATCTGACCACGTTGTAACATGTCCAGATGCACATAATAGAATGTGGCTGGGCCGCAGTTCACATTTCTGAAACAACAAATCTAGATTCTGGGAAGGAAATGCTGACTGAACACCAGAAGGAAAGGAATAAGGAAGGAAATTTGACTCTTTTCAACCCACATCTCAGTCTAAGTGTTATAATCTGTGTACAGGATGAACTTGAAATTGTAAATGAAACAATTCAATACAGTCTTCAAAACATCTGAAGGGTCTATAGGGTGCTGCTCCTGCCAGATATCAAGCAATAAATTGAACTGGAAGGAGATGAGAAAAAGAAATTTCAGGGTTGCAGGAGAAAGGCTTCCTCACAGTGGCAGCATATAAAGTGGTTTGGCAGGCAAACAAGCACGCAAAGGATCTAAGATGAGTAGGACATGACTATCCGGCTGGAAAGACAGGTTGGGTTCCTTGGACAAATGTAAGATGACACCAGGCTTTATGTACCAGGAGAAATGATAGTATTTGTAATTTTAGACAGATAGTACAGGAAACTGACAGGAGCAACTGGAAGTGAAAAAAAATGAGTTGCAATCTTAACACAGGGGAGGCTTTGAGCTTCAGAAAATATCGATGAAATAGCAAGAGATGCAGCATGTCCCACACCATCTAGAGTGCTTTACATCACAGACTGATTCTACTTATGTGCACCTGGACAAAACGTTTATGCTGTTAACTTAAACATAATTATGTGCAACTTGATTGGTCTTAAAGGCTGGAAAAATAAAAACAGGAAAAAAGGGCAAAACTGGCCCCAGGTAGGAGCAAGCAATTTTTTCTCATAGAGCAGTTGCTCCCCTTGCCCACCACTGAATCCTACCCTTACAGCACATCTCTCGTGACATTCATTGCCCTGTTTTGGGGCTTGCTTCCACATGGAAAACAAGGAAATGCCTCTTTCCCTACATGCACAGGAGGAAATGGGGAATGTCACATTGATGGGCACATTGCAGGAAAAGAAAATAATGTCACTGGCATGCCAAATTTTAACTCAAAATAATTTGACTCTCCTTGTTTTACTCTTGCCCCTTTAAAAACCCAACAGGGTATATGTTAGCTCTGGTCTCGATTACCAGCTATAGACTATGGCATTGCTTTATAAATGCCAGTATCCTTCCTTTCTAGCCCTGTTGACAATATTTCAATGGCAAGAATAACTGTTCCAAAGGAATATCTACATATTCTCATCAGCATGATGGTATTAAGAGCACAAGCTTTCTTGGGCCCTGGTCCTGCCTTTGCTGTTTTTGTTTTTTTTTTTTTCACTTAAGGCACTCATTCAGTCTCTGTTCCTGTTTCCTCAATGATAATCAGAAGTGATGTCTGTTTGTTGGTCTTTTAGTTGTTAGATTAGAAGTTAATACAAGTTTAGCATCTCTAGTCCAAAATCCAAGATGTGAAATGCTTCAAAATATAAAACTTTTTGAGCAACGACATAATGCTGCAAGCAGAAAATTCCCCACCTGATCTTAAGTGATGAATCCTATGCAGACACAAGTGCCTTAAAAACATTGTACAAAAATATCAGCTTCAGGGCAGGTACTACGAAGTGTGCAGGAAATATAAATAATATTTTTTGTGTTTAGACACATGATCATATTTGAGATATTCTTATGCATATGTGAATATTCCAAAACCCAAAAATATCTGAAATCTAAAACTCTTCTAGTCTCAAGCATTTTGGATAGATACACTTAACCTATAATTAAAGAGCACTTGAAACAGTGTCTGGCGCAGAGCTAAGTCCTTAATAAGCCCTAATGAGTATCATGACGCACCAAAACACTCATTTCTCACTTTCTAAAAATGAAACTCTCAGCAGGGCGTTGGTCTAATACTGCAGAGAGACGCAGCACGAGGCTTCTGGGGATGAGGCGCCATGTTACTACTTACAGCTCTTCCTGATTCCAATATGGAAGCCCTCGGAGAAGGTGTCATATGAGAGTTTGGCACCTCAGCTGAGTAGGACTCCATGACTTGTATCCTATAGGCTGGCTTTTTCAGTAGTGACAGAACTAACACTCCAAACAAAGATACCAAAGGTTCTTCTCTTCAGCACAAACTATAGAGTTAAGATATTCCGGGGTGTTTAAATAAAAGAGTGAAGAGAAGAGATAGTACTCCATATCAAAGGCTACAGTTCCTGCAGAGTTCAGGGCAAAGAACCCACTTCCTGCCCATCTCCATGAGAATACAGCCCAGCAACCCATGGGGCTCCCATTGACCTCCCAGTCTTAGTAAAAACTGAAAACACTGGCCTTCCCTTTACTGATGTTCACTGTAAAGTTTCCTGAACAATTAACAAAATGAACTTACTGATAGAGAATAAAAAAATTATAAAAAGATTGAAATGGCTTGTATGGAAACCCACAAAATCTTAGAACCTAAAGGAGACCAAATGATCCTTTAGTTATTTTTTTAAAGCGAAATAATTATTTCAACAGTGTCCTTATTCACACAAATGTGTTTCCTGGAGTTCTTACTCACAAGACAGTTAAAACACAGAACGCTTGTGAGGACAAAGCAGCAACACACAAAAGCAGAGCTCGGTCTATCTGAGGCATTTGCCCGAGGGACGGGCAAGATTATTATTTGTAGAAGATTGAAAAACAATTATAAAGCCAATTAAAATCAAGCCTGCCCCACTCTGTGTCTGTGCACTGATAGATCTAAGCAACATCAGTGTCAGAATACTCCTCTCTGTCAGGCTGAACTATTCAGGGAACTGCTGGGTAAACCTGGTAAGTGTAGGCATCAGCGACTTACCAACTTATCCCTATGGCCACAACCATTTTCCACGGAAAATTTTTTGAAAACCACCAATCTAGCCTGCTCTGCTCATCTTTCAAACACCCAGAAAGATTAAATGACTTGCTCAAAGTCACCAAAGTGAAGCAAATGATAAAAGTGACATTAGAATCTTGGAATGGGGCCTCTTGTGGTTTTTTTCAGAGTCTCTAGCCAGGTGCATGAGAAGCAGTATCTTCCCCTTCAGTCTCCTGCTTCATTTATAACACTAGGGGTTGGATTGTATTCTCTAAAATTCACAAGTTGAGTGGGAAAAAATGAAAATCAATATATATTATGTACAGGTACAAATTCTCAATGATACATGTGTACCTAACATGTACCAATAAATTCAATAAAAGGATAATAAAATAAAATTTACAAGCTGAAGTCCTAACTTCCAGAACTTCAGAATGGGACCTTATTTGGATATAAAGTCATTTCAAAGGTAATTGGCTAGGATGAGGTCATTAGAACTGGCTTTCCCCAAGATGATGAGTGCATTGTAAAGAGGCAGATGTAGAGCCAGATGCCCACAGAGCAGTGTCATGTCATGTGAGCATCAGGGAAAAAGAGGCAGGGTGCCAACAGGCCAAGAGATACCTCCAATTACCTGAAATAAACAGAAGCTGGGGAGAGCCCTAGAACAGAAGCTCCTTCAGAGCGCTGTCTACACCATGACCTGAGACATTCAACCTTCTGACAGTGAAACAATAAGTTTCTGTTGTAGTCCAGTTTGTGGTGCTTTGTTTTAGTAGCCTGTTATGCTTTGAAAGAGTTTCTGGTTCCCTTCTTCTAACTCCCACAGGAGAGTAATCTCCAAAGTCATGCATTAATGGTATTAATGGGTGGAAATATAATCTATAATGTTTACAGGTGAGGCCTTTGAATAGTGATCAGGTTTAGATGAGGTCATTAGGGTGGGGCTCCTTAGTTTCATGTTAGTGGCTATATAAGAAGGACAGAGCCCAGTCAGGCAGAGGTACACATGTGCTCTTGCCATGATGCAATGCAGCTAGGCAGCTCCCTGAGGCTTACATCATGCTGTGTAAACTTCCAATTTCTTAAAGTATGGGCTAAAGAAACTTTTCTCTAAAATATAGTCAGCCTCAGATATTTCCTTATAGTCATGACAAACTGACTAATTCCTAACCCTAGCAAGTGGATATGCCTAGTGAATGGCAAAGCAGTAACACATTGCGGAGGATGGGGGGGGGGGTTTATGATGGGTCTTTACTTCAGTGTGAGGACCCTGCATTGCTCCTACAAAGCTGCCCTTAGAGTCATTGTGCATCATCAAGCAAGCATATGCTGGAGGGAGCCATGGAATTTGAAACCACAGATGTTTCTCAAAGATTAAGTAATTAAGTCCTCTTAAATAGTTTCCAGATAGTAAGTGACAAACTCAATTCCAGGGAATTGAAAGAAGAGTGAGTTCCTGTCTCACACAAGCAAGGAGGTGGGGAAGTTACTGGGGCAGACTTCAGCTTGGACCCCAAGGCCTCTAAGCGTCTCTTCACATCTTTCTATGCTATAAGCATCAGTGTTTGTTATTTTCTACCCGCCACACAGGGAGTGCAGCCCCAGGTCATTGCTAACAATTCGGGGCACCAAGACAAAACTGAGCCTCTTTTCCACCAACCCTAGCCAGGAAAATCCCTGGGGAAGGCTCTGTTTAGCCAGCCAAGTTACACATCCTGTCATTGTCCAAGAGTGTGGTTCTAGCACAAGGCAGTTAGGGGAGAGTAAGAGAGTTCCCATTGCTGCCAGAAAATGCACAGGATATTGGCTCCTCACATTTTGGGCACTTTGAGCTTTAGAAATCTGTATCCTGTGGCATTGTTGAGGAGAGAACAATCTATTTCCTCTACTCATCTCCACTCTCTGGCTGGAACTCTGTAAATTAAAACTGATGAAAGACAGATCAGCAAGAGAAAACCAGAAGTTTATTAACATATACCTCAGACATCTCCATGGGACCCACCAATGATGAGCTGACAAAATGGTTAAACTCAGTCCTCTACCTTCTCTTAGGCTAAGCAAGAGAAAAGCAGCCTGGGGCTTCTGGTCCTTGGAGAGGAGAAACTGAAAGGTAATCGGGACACATGTGATGAATAAGGATAGTTTAGGAAAGCTCACTGGGCAATTTCTATTGACATTACATGCAAAGAGTACTTTTCCATGAAAATTGCCTTTAAAAAGGTGAATTTCCTTTATAAAACAGTAACTCGAATTCTCCTGTCATGGGCTTGCTGGTTCCCAGTGGCCTCTTCTCACAGTCATACACTTGCCAAGGACATATTAGAAGTGGCACATTCTGGTACAATGGTTCCAGTCGAAGA
The DNA here is from genome assembly GCA_004026965.1 of Petromus typicus. NCBI lineage: Eukaryota > Metazoa > Chordata > Mammalia > Rodentia > Petromuridae > Petromus > Petromus typicus. The sequence goes on along the minus strand of PVIR01004227.1, from coordinate 39,158 downwards.
GGCGTAGGGACGGCTCTGTTTAGCCAGCCAAGTCACATACCCTGTCATAGTCAAAGAATGTGGTATTAGCATAAAGGCACTGCTAGCTGGTTCTCCCTGTGGAAGTGCCTCTATTTAAACACAGAACCACACTTCTTTCTTGTTTTCTTATAAATACAGGGGAAGTAATTGAGCCCATGTAGATGGCTCACAAAAGCCAACTGTGCCCAGGGAGAGTGAGATTCACACAGAGGCTGACAGCACGTCCCGAAACCATAGAGCACACATTCTGACCCGCTAACGGAAGCTGCACTCGCCTTCCTTGCTGTGGCTGAGGGTGTAGCTTTCTCATACTCTGTAGCTAAGTCAAAGGAAGTGCTCCTTGGCCAGCACATAGTAAGCAACATGTTCTAAAGCAAGGCTCCAACCTAAGCTCTGTCACGTAAAAGGTTTGAGACCAACAGCAAGCTCCTTAACATCTCTGTTTCAGTTTCTGCATGTGTAAAGGGGGACTTGACTAATACATTCTTCATATTGCTGTGAAAACTGTAGAGGTTGATTTTGTGCAAAGTCGTAGAGCACCTGGCATGCTAAGGCGAGCAAGTTGGTTAGTCTATCCAACATCCCAATTTCCATGTTCCTGAAATAGGTAGAACAATAGATCCTTCCTCTCGGCCTTGCCATGAGTGCAATGAGATCACATATTTAAGACACTAATTAGAATGGAGTGTGTCACATGGTGAGTGCTCAACAAATGTTTACCATTGTTATCTTGGGTTTAAATATATTTATCCTTGTCAACACGTGCCCTTATTAATGCCTATGACGTGCTCTTCATGGCTGGGGCAGTGTACTAGGACCTCTAGGGAAAACAAGGAGCTTGGGTCTGGAAGGGACCTCAGGAAGCTTATCCAATTTTGTTACTTGATTTTAACTCTGAGATATGTAAATCTCCATCTCCATCACTCAGAAGAATATGACCCATCTGCCTGCTCCTAAGAGCCATGTCCCTGGCAGCAGCTCAGACACTACAACCAGGATTGAAAGGATGACTCGTGTTGCACCTCAAAAGGGGCTGGGTTTGCTGGCAGCAAGCAATCTATTACTTGAAAAATCTGGGTGAAGGCAGAACCCTTAATATATCTGCAGAGTAGTGAGAGCATCAGGCCTTGGGAAAATGTCAGCTCCATATGGAGCTGGAGGCATGTCAGTATTAAGCAAGCTGTTCTCGATCCTAAACAGTTCTGCTGGTGAGATGGAGTGGGTGTAATGGTGAGACAAAGACGGCTTGCGTTTTTCACTTCACGCTTTTTTGACTCCAAGAACTGCTCTGAGTTAGCATATGGCAGCTCAGCCGTGTGAATGAAGTGTAATTTGTATTTGACGTCTACAGCTAGGAGAGCATCTATTTAGGAAGGGGGCGCTGCACAGAAGAGGACAGAGGCCTGATGTCCTTAAAGGGAATAGCTCTCAGGGTTCTGGCCGACAAACGCTGACATTCAGGTGCCTTGCCAGCAACAATCTGGAGCAATCATCTCTGCGCTTCCCCTTCAGAACACTGGGCAAGAGCCAGGACAGAGCAACTCCACTATCCTGTCTTCCATCCTTCCAGCAGATGACATCATCTCTGACTGAATTCCTCTGTCCTAATAATGAACTCATCAGACTTGGAAAATCAAACTCAGACTTCTCACCCAAACTCCTGTCTTCCCTTCATAAACCTGCACAACCAATTACCCAACCTTTAAAATGACCCCATTTTTAAAGAGCATGCTGTAGCATGGTGGTAAAAAGTGGAGAAAGAATATTAGATGTAGAAAAGTGAGACCAGAATGTCTTTGGCTTTCAAGTATATCCCTCTGTTCTGGATAATAGCTTTTAATTTTCAAGTTCCCACCGAGGTGTCTTTCAGTTTCAGTCTTATTTGATTTGCTTGGTTTTATTTTAATCTGCAAATTATTGTTTTTCATATTATGAAAAAATGCCCCTAAAATCACTTTGAGGAATTAAGAAGACAATCGGTGTGGGCTGGACAGTTCCTCCAAAATTATAGATGGTAGAGAAGGTGAAGAATATGAGATAATACAATAAGTCCCCAATTTACAGTATGTCCAGAAGCTCCTTTCTGGGAAAACACAAGTCATATTCACTTGTAATTTGATAAAGTGACTCTTATATAGTACATTTCTGAAACTTCACAACTCAGATATTCACAGGTTGGGATCTTATGGTAGTTATCTTCAAACTGACATTCTGTATGCCACTGCCAGGAATGCTGTCAGTGAAACAAAAGGGAATTTAGTGCTAGTACTTTTCATGAAATGAAGAAGAGTGTTAGTCTTCATTGTTCATCCTGGCCAGCATCCATCCATTCATTTATCATTCATCTATCTATTCATTCGTGCAAATAATTATTATATACCTCTTCTGTCTTAGATAGTAGAACACAATGACAGATGAGACCTAGTTCCTCCTCTATGATCAACAAAAGAGCCCATTAGTCTTCTTCCCCCTAAAATAGGTCCTAGGTTTCCAGGTACTTGATAGTTTTATATTCTCATTAAACATTTGTGTATTTTTAGATGCTTCACATATAAAATGTGCTTCACCCATTACTTACTAGCTGTCTTTCTTGATGTATCTTATGAGAAACAGTGTCCCTTGTAGCTTGAATAAGAGCAACTGCGAGTCTCTGCTAATCAAGCCTGTGTGCTGAGTCAGGAGTCAGACATTGGGGGGTCAGCTGACGTTCATCCTGCCACTCACAAAGTCAACAGCACTGCCTAACTCCAGAGACAGCCGTGGCAAGGTGACGAAAGTAGCGGAGTCTTCCTGGGATCAGCTCTGCTGAGACATCGGGTATGTCCTGGCACGTAGCTTCCAGTCCCAGCTTTCTGCAGTCCTGGAAATTCAATGAGCCACCCACTATTTTGATACTTTTCTTTCTATTAAATCAGCTGGATTTGGTTTCTGTGGTTTTGGATTAAGCTCCATGACAGATGTATCTCCTCAGACACCTCTCAGCACCCACATGGCAGGAGGAAAAGAAGAGAGGCAGAAATTTTCAGAAAAATAATGCCTTTTCTCAAAAATATATCAAAAGCTACTTCAACACAATGGAAAGCTCTATTTGACCTCCAAATTATCATCACTATAGGTTGCTTTAATGAAAACATCATTTTTCAAATTACATGTATTTAATCAACTGCATTCTATAATCTTTGCTGATCCAGTGATCCCTTTCCCTAGAATATACTTTGAATAAATTATATATTGTTTCATTTTGGGAATACTTGTATTATTAGCTGTGGTAATCCAAAGAAACAGAATGCGTAAGATATAAATAGATATGTAGAAAGGGATTTATTATGAACAATTTGTATATACCATTATGGAGGTTTATAAAATCCCATGACCTGCCATCTAAAGTCTTCCAAGCTCAAAAGACATGCACCAGGACAGCCAATGGCAAAGCACTAATCTGAGTCCAAATGTCAAAGAACCAGGAGCTTTGATGTCCCAGGACAAGAGAAGATAGGCATCCCTGCTCAGGAAGACAAAAAATAATTCACTCTCTTCCCTTAGTTTTATTTTCCCCCTTAACATTGGAAGATGCCTGCCTACATTCCTGAGAGTGGCTCTCCTCTACTCATCCCACTGATTCAACTGCTGTTTTCTTCCAGAAAAATCCTAATAGACACCCCCAGTAATAATGTGTTACCAGCACTCTGGACATCCTTTAACCTAGTCAAACTGACATGGGTTGTAGTTACTTTTCTCATTGCTGATAGACACACTACCTGACAGTTACAAGTTAAAAGAGAAGTTTATTTTAGCTCAGTTTGTAGAGGCTTCATCCATAGTTGTCTGGCTCAAAAGTAAGATGGCATGGCAGAGAGGAATCACAGAAAAAAACAGCCCATGTCATGGCAAGCAAAAGGAAGCAAGTAGCAGCAGCAGGCCTGCCTTCTTTATTTCCCTCTATATTCCACCCAGGTAATAAACCTATTGATTGATGCCACAAATACGAGAGCGGCATAATCCACACCAGGTGGCATTCTCCATTATCCACATCCAGAGCTATGCTAATTCCAATCAGTGACCTAATTTAGTGCCACACACTCTGAATCCCAGTATCATGTGCTCTAGATCCAGCCATCTCCAAAAACCCCATCTCTAAATCACCTTGGGGCAGGGCAGGGTGTGGACATCTAGATCCACAGCAATATATAAAATGAACCATTACAGAGATGATCACAGAATTACTGGTGAAAGTGAGAGATCAGAAACAGCCTAACTGGACATCCTTCAAATTTAGAAGAATCACTAATATAATATTGTCAAATGCCAATTAAACTCATGAGGAAGATGTAAAATTTACGGTTTAGATCTAGATTATCCCCAAAGAGCTCATATATTCAGATGTAGGGCTTTTGGAGGAAATTTCATCATGAAAACTCGGCACCGCTCATTGTGTTAACCCATAGATGAGTTCAGAGTTTAACGGGTTCTTAGGAAGTGGACTCAGCTCCCAAAAGTCATGTCACCGGATATGTGGCTCAGAAGGATGTATCCCTCTGCTTCTACTCCTCTCTCTCTATTTCATGGCTGCCGGGATATGAGAAGGTTTTCTCTGCTGCCTCTCCCGCCATGCTCTTTCTGCCCTACAGCCAGCACCGCTCGAACTGAAAATGTGACCAGAATAAAGCTGTCTTTCTTTAAGTTGTTATGTGTCACTAATCAGAAAGTCAGACAAAAATTTTCTACAGATAATCCTCAACTTACAGTGCTTCAATTTAGGATTTTTTTCGACTTTATGATGAAATGAAATGTGTTTCAGATTTTGAATTTTGATCCCTGGACTGTCAGTGTGTAGCTCAGTACTCTCTTGGAATGGATAGACAACAGCAGCAAGTCACAGCTTGTTGTCAGCCCCTCCAGTGCACTCTGTTGAAATGCTACGATGTTCAGTGAATTAGGTCTATTAAATGCATTTTTGTTTTGTGATGTTTTCAACTTATGATGAGGTCATTGAGCCATAACTCTGTTATAAGCCAAGGAGCATCTCTGTGAAGTAGCATCAGGCAGTTAAACATTGAATTAAACATTTTAATTTAGTTTTAAAAGAACTAAGCAAAGCAAGCAATAAAAAAGGAAATGGGACATGGTAGCATTTGAATATGCTCCCTTGTGGCCTAAGTTTATGCCTCTGTGATAATATTTGGATACATACAATGCCAGTGCGGAAACCAGTCTTCACACAAACTGCGGGTTTTCTACAAAACACTCACAACCAGTACATTTAATAAAAAATATTTCATTTATAAATGACCATATACAAAAAGTAGGAGAAAGCAGGCTAATATTTGAAATACCTAAGTCATTAATAACTGTAATTGTGGTTATATAAATGGATACTGTCAATATTCATAACTTAAACCTTGGATACCTAGTTAAAATATTGCTTGGGAGATATTTAAATGAAATTCAACTAAACTATCAAAACAAGTAGGGTCAAAATTTCACATAAAATTCTTACCTTGTATGGATGATACGTGTCTAAAAGCAACAGACAAAAGTTTTGACACTTGTCATCCTTCACTGCGACACTGCAGGTCATGTAAATTCTTTAACATCTCAAAACAACAACAACAAAAAATTCTTTAAAGTCTAGAAAACAGCTAGGCACTACTTATTTTCTTTAATCTTTACTCTACTTGGGGAACTTATAAATGCTCTATAACGATTATGTGTGATTCTTTCCCTAAAGAAAAACATTAAAATATAAATATATTAATAAAAAATATATGAATGCATTTTTAATTCAGATCTCTCACTAATTCCAGTTGCTACCTCAGCAGGATTTGTAAGCTAGAGAGATTCTGACATACTCACAAGGGTGCATCAAGGAAACACAGTTAGTGAAACAGGAAGCTGTAGATTTCCTTCACTCCTCTCTCCAAAGCAGCAAACCACGATTCTGGCCTGTGCAAACGGTTGGATGTAACATGGATCTTTTAAAATGTGTTTTAAAATAGAGATAAGATGATCTCAGCTGGCTGATGAGTGGTGCATATTTAAAGGGCTATAGGAATTCAAGAAAATTTTGCTCACTGCCATCAGATAATTGACCAGATTTCTTGAAGCCAGTGAGACATTCACTCTAAAGCAATGACTCACAGCACAGCTATAATCCCAGCTGCCTTGGACATGGAGGCAGCCTAGGTATATGACACAGTCCAAGTCCCAGTCAGGCGACTGTCTGAAAGTGAAAATAAGAAAGCTAGGGGTGTAACTCAGTGCAAAGGCCATGAGTTCATTTCCCCATGCTGCAAGGACAAAACTTTTCTTTATATTCTTGAAAATTACTGAAAACCTGAATGGACTCTAAGTGGGAGATAGGTGGGTGAGAGAAAGAGAGAGCAACAGTGAAAGTTGCTCATTTAGAAACTAAAAGAAAATTTAAGGAGCAATTAACAAAAAGACAGGTTCTCAGTTAAATCTGTTACAATATGTTATTTGGTTGAGTTAAAGTATTTAAATAAAATTTGGCCTCATAGATACTCAGAAAAAAGAAGCATATAGAATTTTTTTGACAATTATGGGTTTGGTTTCATGTTTTTCCATTTTGTTTTGCTTTCATTGTTTTATTTTGATTTTAATAGACACCTGTCTCCTCTTGTTCAGGCTGATAACAAAGCACCATAAACTAGGTGGCTGACAAACAAGAGACACTGGGTTGCAGAGAGGGCAGGGAAGTGAGAGAAAAGTGAGAACCAAGACATGTCATATACAGGCACAAATACTCAAGGTTGAATGTGACCATAACATATGTATAAATTGTACCAATAAAATCAATTTAAAAATAAACATGATAAATTTATTTTTCACAGTTCTGGGGGCTGGGGAAATCAAGATCTATCTTTCCCTAGCTGGTTTGGTGTCTGGTGAGGGCCTGCTTTCTGGGTCACAGATGGAGCTTTCTCCCTATGTCACTACAAGGAAAAGCAGACGAGGCAGCTCCCTGGGTCCTCTCTACTAGGGCACCAGTCCTGTTCATGAAAGCTCTACCTCTAACCCAATCACCCTTCAAAAGCTCCACTTTGAGTTTTGAAGAGGCACAGGTAGCCAGTCTGTGACAGCCTCAATGCTCAAGAAGCAATTTTTGTACATTGCTTTTTCCAGGAGCTGCACTCTGACACAGCCATGCAGGATAGTCCCTGAGGATATGATCTTCCCAAGTGAAATTCTGAGCAACTGGCTGGTATGATGGGTAATTATGAGGTGGGCCCAGGTGAAGAAAATGTGTCATGGGGTGTGATCTTCGGATTGATCTTCGGTTCTTGGGCCCTTTTACTCTGGCTTATTCCCCTGCTCTCAGCTCCCTGGTTACCGTGGATGAGTGCTTTCCTCCTTGATGCCTTTTCTACCTTGGAGTCAACTAGCCATGGACTGAAACTACAACCCCAAATAAACCTTTTCTTCTTTAATGTGTATAAGTCAGATTCCTTGTGCCAGCAATGTGAAAGTGACTAATACACACACATTCTTTAATTTACACTTGATAGTAATTTTTTGAAGCAAGTTTTATCATCACTGTTTGGTGAAAGAGAAAGCTAAATCTGAAAGCAGTAAAGCACCTTTCTTAACTTATACATCCTCAAGAATAAAGCAGCTCAGGTTGGAGCGGCTGCAAAGATTAAACAGCTTTGTCTATTCCAAATTTCTTTCCAGACCACATTTTTTTTTCAACTCTGATTGCTAGAATCTTGGAATGTGGCCCTAAAACATCTTGTCTGACATCAAATAGTGTGACTACAAATCTTGTGTATTTACTCTGGGTTCCTAAGGGCAAAGGTCAAGTCTATTTATATGCCTCTCACATTGTGGTCACATAATAAATCTTTAACTATGAAAGTAGTGATTTTTATGGCACCTCGCTCCGCCCAGATTCCTTTGAGCATTCCCTGAATTTAAAATATACACAGCAGAGTAAGAGGACTTTTTTCCCCCAAGACAAACATGCCAGCTGACATTTTCTGAATCTGACCATTCCTTCAGTGATTACATGACTCCTTCTCTACAATCATTATACCTATTTATAAGATAAGCAGAGTTTTTCTTTTCCATCTTTCCACTTCTTGGATGGAATTGGGTATTATTCTGTAAGAGACTAGCTTCAGAATGGACTGAATTGAGTTCAAATCTTAGTGTCTCCACTGATAAACTACAACTATGTGCAACTAATATACTCTTATATTCCAATTCTCTAAAAGTATTGTGACAATTGTCTCTTTTTCAGAAGAAGAATAAATGAAATACTGAAAATCACAATTCTTGTTATCCTTTCTTTCCCTCCAAAACCCTCATCCCATCATCTGAACTGCCCCTATGTTCAAATACTATCTCTGTATTCTCCTACCTTGGGTTAACATTTTCAGCTTATTATTATTATAGAAATTAACTGATGAGAAAATTAAAACAAGAAATACAAGGCTATATAGATAAAGAAAGCCCTGCAATTAGCCCTGTATATTTAGAAATCCTAAAATATATTTTGAACTGCAGAAGACATTAGTGAATTCTACAATTACATACTTCTGTGAACTATTGAGACTGTTTTCTGGGGGTCTCCACTGTGGTTTTGGTTTCACCTGCTCAGCTTTGTGGACCTCCGCCCTGTCGGGAGCATCCTGCCTCACTCTCGGGCTTTTTGTCCTGAAATCTGAGTTGAATCTTGCTGAACTCCACAGTCCTTGCATTCTGCCTGCCTATAAAATCACCATAGCTTCTGTAAAGCCAAAGTACGCCATCAGCCCAAGCAGTAGCCAAGCCTCCAAGTATCTAAATGGCTGAGCCTTGTGAGTTGAACACCAGGGAACTAATTTCCAAGGCAACTCTTGCAGAGGAAGAGGAGGATCTCCTGCCTCAAAGCAGAATGTTTCACTCTGTGTCCTTGACCCCAAGAAGGGCAAGGTTTCAATGATTCTTTAGATGCCCTCAAGGCATTTTTCCTACCATCTTAACTCAGAGTACTTGGTTTCTTTTTAAGGCTAGTTATTTTAGTATCAAAACTCTTTTCTGCTACAACTTTACAGGCATTTTCTTTCTGGGGAAACAGAACTTTTGAAATGTGATTTTGTCTCTGTTTTTCAAAAATAAACCTAGCTAAAATCCATCAGTAGTAGCCATCCCACACCCTTAAGGTTGGGCTGCCTTATAATTTCCTCCACCAGATTAATTAGTCTGCCATCCTTACTCTCAGTCTCCAATACAGCCTCAGGACATGAGCAAAATGTAAACATATTTCAGAACGTAACAGGCATGGTCTTTCATCCAATGGAGTCCTCATTCCAACTGAAACCTCCTAAGCTTAGTCTTTCCTATACACATGTTTTATGAGCACTGTAGTTTTCTCTCCCATCAAGCTCAGCTTGTAGCATTCTAGTTTCTCTAGCTGGTGTCTCCAAATCTTTCTAAGCTTTCCCATGAACCAATTCAAAGGCTTCTTGACTATATGGTCAGGTAATCACAACAACCTCACTTATGATACCAAAATCTACCTTATTCACTTTCTTGTTACTGAGACATAATACTTAATATCTACAACTTAAAGGAAAAAAGTGTATTTTGGCTTAGTTTCAAAAATCTTCATCCTTGTGTAGTCATACAGCTCCAAGGCAGGAAGTACATGGTAGAAGGAGCAGAGTAGAGGAAAGATGCTCAGTCCATGGTCTCCAGGAAGCAAAGAGAGAAAGAAAGAGATGGGAAGGGAAGAGATGTAAGATGTAATAACCTTCAGGAGCTAGCTTGCAACAACACACTTAGCTCTGAATTCTCTTGCAGATTAATCCACTGATGCCTATAGCACTGCCATGATTCAGTCACCTCCAAAAGCCCCACCTCTGAGCACAGGAGGCTTTGTGGGGACACTCAAAATCCAAACACTAACAGATACAAAAATCTGTAGATGTTCAAGTGCCTTATAAAAAATGGAAAACTAAGTTGGTGGCACATGCTAGTAATTACAGTCCTGAAGGAGACTGAAACATGAGGATTGCGAGTTGGAGTCCAGCCTAGGCAACTGTTTTTTTTTTTTTTTTTTTTTTTTTTTTTTTTTTTTTTTTTTTTTTTTTTTCTTTTTTTTTAGGTTTTTTGATACAGGGTCTCACTTTGTAGTTCAGGCTGACCCTGAGCTCAGCCTCAAACTCACATCACAGCAATCCTCCTGCCTTTGCCTCTCGAGTGCTGGGATTACAGGCATGAGCCACCACCCTTGGCACTGTGGTATGTGGTACTCATGCTGCTAGGCATGAGTCTCCACACCCAGTATTGTATGTGGTTACCGGGGATCGAACCCAGGCCCTTGCCCTTGCAAGACAGGCGCCGGAACCACTGAGCTAACTCCCCGGCCCCCAGCCTGGGCAACTTTGTGACCTAGTGAGCCTCTACCTCAAAATTAAAGGTCTATTAGAGATCTGGGAATGTTGGTCACTGTAATTACTGCACAGACATAGATACCGGCATCTCGACATAACCTGTGTATATCCTATCAGATATTTTAAATCATCTCTAGATTACTTACAGCACCTAATACAATATAAATGCTATGTGAATTGTTGTGATACTGTGTGGTTTAAAAAATAATGACAAGAAAAGTTGTCTATACATATTTAGTCCAGACAATTTTTTTCCCTCATGGTAGGGTTTGAACCAATGGCCCTGTGCTCGCAGGGCAAACATCCTACGTTTGAGATATATCCCCTTCTGTAGTTTCTTCCTCAAATATTCCTCTGATTGGTTCAATACACAGATTTGGACCAGAGAGTATGGAAGGGCAGCAGTACAACATGTCATTAAAATATGCTATCTTAGTATTTCCCTAAAAACATCTTATATAGCCCTCAAAATATGGTTATCTCTATTTGGAGGTCATGAAGATAGGGCTCAGAGAAGTGATATATCTCCCCAGTACTTGCTGCCAGGAAGTCCCAGAGGTGAGACTAAATGTAGGTTTCTGGCTGAACTGCTAGCAAACTCTGACCCTGAGAGACAAAGAAAAACAGCTGGTCTAGAGGAGGGAAAGCAAGGTGGAAGAGGTACATGAAAGACACTCTGAGGCTTGTCCTTTCTATTTGTGAGGACCATGTCTACATGGCTATCTACCTCAGTGATTGTGGGTTTTTAAACTTTTTTTTTTTTTTTTTTTAACCAGGAGCGGTGCTTTCTCCTGAGACCAGTAGCACCAGGAAACAAAAAGCAGGATTTAAGAATTTAAGAACTACTGAGGCCCTCCCGCACATGAGGCCAGAAGCCGACCCTGAGGTCCTGGCATGGAGGGCTCTACCTCTGCAACATCACAGCGGCTGACACTCTGATTTGAGAAATGGCCTCTAGCCCACAGTTAGCCCCAAATTATCCCCAAACTCCTTCCTCCCTTACAGAATTTTCCTGGATGCTTTTAGCTTTGGCCAGCATATACCAAATCCTGAGCCAGGAGTGTGTGAATCTAATACTTGAGGTCCAGTGTCCCTAATTCAAATGCTAGGCGTCCTCTTCTGGGTCATGTTCCTTAGTCTTAGAAGCCAAGAAAAGGGAGTGGGGATGGGAAGAAATGAAGAAGAGGTGGAAAAGGAGAAAGAGTGGACTGAACTCACTGTTTTTAGGCTCATGGCCATTTTCGGTATTGTGTAAACTCTTCATGCTAACAATTCAATGACGTCATCTTGTATTTCAAGTGCCTTATGTGAAGAGGGCTCTGGCAGGTCACCGGCATAAATCTTGAACTGCCTTTCCCTTCTTATAGTCTCTAGAACGCTCTAACCTGTTGAAATACACTGTAATGGATGCAATGAAGTAAAGAAAGTGTCACAAACATGGACATTCTGACTTAGAAGATTCCTGAAGATAAACTCGTCCTGGTCACTACCAGTGCTGTGCTTGGAGGCTCACCAGAAACTTCTCACTCCTGGAAGGAGAGATTTCCTAATAAACTTCATCTTTCTCTTTGTGTTAACAACAGCATACTTTTTTTTCCCACTTTGCTTCTTTTGTCAGGAAACTTTTAGATTTCTTTCCAAAGAAAGCAGAGTTAGAACACTTAGAAAAGATTCTGAAATGTTATTAGCATGGCTGAAGTCCACATTTCCAGGAATCAGGGAGTGATTATTTCTTGGTCTATTTTAAGAAAATAGTTTGCTGGGTCAGGGATTTAGTTCAGTGGTTCCGGCACCTGCCTTTCAAGTGCAAGGGCCCAGGTTCAATCCCTGGAACCACATACAACAATACCAGGTATGGTGACTCATGCTCACCAGCAATCAGTACCATATACCATAGTGCTGGATGTGGTGGCTCACTCCTATAATCCCAGGACTTGGGAGGCAGAGGCAGGAAGATTGCTGTGAGTTCAAGGCTAAACTCAGGACCAATTTGAACTACAAAAAATAAGACCCTGTTTCAAAAAAAAGAAAGAAAGAAAGCAGTTTCCTACTTGGTAATTAATAAAATTATATTCTCACTAGAGAGGTAGTAGATGGCTACATTAATCAAAACATCTGGAAATGAGGAAAATTATTAATTGTTCATCCCCCCTTGTTGAAATTTGTTTAAAATCCACTGAACCAAACTTCCACTAATTTTCTACATCCTCACATACCTATTTCACACATGGAAAACAATTTCTGTGTAATCAAAGAAACATAACCTTTCTATTTTATTTATTGTTTTAGTTCAAAGAGTGAGGCTAATGAATATAAGACAGAAAGAGCAAGAATAGTTTTTGTTTCTCTCCTCAGTTTTTATAAGAAATTTTATTAGCATGCTAGAGAAGCCATAGCAAAGTATCAGAGCTGGGTGAAATGGCAGAAATTTATTTCATCACAATTCTGGAAGCTAGAAGTCCAACTTTTAAGACTGGCAGGGTTAGACTTTTCTGAGGCCTCTCTTTGTGCCATTTTCTCCTTGAGTCTTTCTACAGCATTTCCTCTGTGGATGTCTACGCCCTAATTTCCTTCTCTTAAAAGGACAACAGCCACATTGAATTAGGCCCACTATATTTTAATTCAATTACCTCTTGAAATACCTTATCTGTAAATGCAATCACTTTCCAAGGTCTGCAGATGAGGACTTCACCATTTGACTAGGGTGAGAGAAACAACTCTGCTCATAGTAGCAACCATTTGTCACAGGCAGGCTTGTGGTCAGCAGCACAGTGGAGTGAGTTAGAGGAGAAACAGTAGGAGTGACAAGCAGAACCCTAGGAAATGTGTGCCTTCCAACATGTTAGTTACTGATTACAGGGCCGTTGGCAACTTTCTTCCTTCTCTGGATATCCGATCTCTCAAAATCCAATGAAGATGGCAAAAGTGAACTAAATGGCCTGTAAGTCTGCCAGGCCCCACATGGATGTTCAGTCACTGCCAACAAGTCTGCCATGCAGTGTGTCAATCTGACTTTCCACATCCTGCGGCACGTTAATAACGATGAGGGGTAGCTGGGGCGTAGGAGTCCACATCTATAATCTTAGCACTTCAGAAGGCCAAGTAGGAGATGGCAAGTTCAAGGCCAGCCTGAACTTAGCAAGGCTGTCTCCAAATAAAGAAAGGACTCATGATACTCCTCACTGCAAAGACCCTGGCTGATACCCCCAGTCTCAAAAATAAAAAAAAACAAAGAACAAGAATATTGTGAAGTCATTTTGTAATAAAATGGATTTTCTTTCGACTTAAGTTTTAAAGCAAAAAAATTAGTATGGGATGGTGAACACAAATGATGAATAGCAATTTGGCTTAAATTATTTCATGAAAGAGAGACTAGTGGAAGGAGGGTATGAATGTAGCTCTCAGAGAGGTCCCCTTCTCATAGGAAAGGGTTGCTCCCCAGCATCCTCTCATAGCTGTGCAGTGCCTTTGCATTGCCAGAGAGTGCATAGCCGTCTGTCACTGCTGAACTCCACGTCGACCCTTTCAGGCAGGCTTTCCTACTTACGTCATTGCACAGATCAGAAAACAAAACCCCAGCACTGTGTGTTCAGTACGATCTCACTGCTTTTCAGAACATGATCCCAGCACAAGAAAACTGTGTGCAGGCCAACACCATGACATTCAGTGAATGTGAAGTGGGGCTTTAATGCTTCTGGTCACCCAGCCTTTCTCTGATGCTGTGCCCGGCTGCCCACATTTGGCCTTGCCGCTCGTAGCTGTCTTCCTGGTCATGTTCCATGCTCCAGATGTTTCTTTCCTATCGTGCTGTGCCCTAGGAAGTTGCCCTGAACACCAAACCCTCCCCCAAGGTCCTGGGCTGCTGTCTTCTTGCTGACTGAGCCCATAGGAGGCACAAGCTGGAATCGGCAGAGGGAGAGGAAGGCAGATGCCCTCCCTGCTTCTGGGCCACTGTGCTGGTCACAACTATAGCTGCCCCCATCTAAAATGGCTCCCTGGAAAACAAAACCTGAGGCAAGGGCTTCAACTCCAAGAATTTATTTAATAGGCGATTCCAAGACTGAGGAGTAGAGGATTAGACTTGAGAAGGAAAGAAACATATATGAAAATGTACAGCAGACTGAAAATCTGTCCCCAGCTCCAGTGCCTCACCCTCTGCTCACTGGGTGCCCGAAGGGCACTGACTTGCCCCGGTTTCTGGCTGCATTTCTAAGCATGTCAAGCAGAAGCAGCTTCAAAAAAGGCCACAGACATAAATCAGAGAGACACTTGCCTCCCTTTGGGTGGAAAGCTGTCAGGGTAGGACCGCAGCTGCAGCTGAGACTGGAGGGGCTGACAGGATGTGACAGGGGCACAAAGCACTCACTGTGCATGGCCAGGCATGGTTCCTGCTGGGCTGCTTGCTCTCTCGTAGCTTCAGGTCATCTCTTCATTTTATCCCCTTTAAATTCAGAAGATGTTTTCATCTGCGTTTGTCCCTATGCCCGAAGTCTCTGCCAGAGCCCTTGACCCTGATTCCAGTTCTGTAAATAGAACCTTCATTACAGTGTCTTCCACTGAGCCAGCTGAATGGGATTCTGCTTCCTGCGGAGACCCTGGCAGATACAGACAGAGGACTCTGGATGTAAAACTAAGGTTTCTGGGGCCTGAGCTGGTGCTCAGGGTGATCAGTTAGGGGCTATTTCAATCACTCTTGCTAAAGATGATGAATGCACAAAATACAACTGAGGCAGAGAGGATCAGTGACAGATGACAGTTAAATGTACCTTCCTACAGAGCCCTGTTGGAGAAACTAAGCTATGCTGATCTGGCCTTAACAAGGGATCTCTCCTTGCACTTAAGCATAAATTTACAAAAGCTTAATTCCAAAGGGGAAGCCTCTATTGCTAGAATCTCAGGTGTGGTGGAAAAGAGAACAAGAAAGCTTCAGGGATGGCAACAGCATCACATTCATCCTTGTGTCCTCTTCAAATCCCATCCAACAGTCTCCCACATTCTGCTCCTTTATATAGACATTACCTGTTTACTAAACAAATGCCCAAGTCTAGGATCACTGTCATTCTCATACTTGCCAATAACTATCATCTAAGATTATCAAAGTATAAATGTAAGTACCAGTCATGCTGGGAGTGGTGGTACATGCCTGTAATCTCAGCATTCAAGAAGCTGAGGCAAGATGATTATCTTGAGTTCAAGGGAAGCCTGGAGTACCAGCAAGACTCAGTTTCAACAAAATCCAAACTAAAGAAAGAAGGCCCATCTTGTTATACCTAGATTCATCATATTCTCTTATCTTTTTTAAAAATATAATTGGGACAACAGGACTACTAACTTTTTGAACTCAATTAAAAATAGAATCTTGACAAATGTCTCCTGGTGGATAAAGGACATGGTAACTGAAATCTCACTGCTACCTAGCTCATGTTGCTCCTGCCAATGGCTTAGTCATGAAAAGTGGTCACATTGGGAAGAGCAGCACTTCCAGATACACATGGCAAAACATTTCCCACAGTCCACTGTAGAATCTGGGGAGTGGGTAGAGATATGGGGAGGCCAATGATTCCCAAAATTTCCTCATGTAAGAAAACTTAGCCTCCAACATCTGCTATGGGCAAAGTCATGAGCCTCATAATACATAGTCAAATCTGCCTCAACCTGCCACTACCTTCCTATCCACTCTGCTTCTATGCCAGTCCATGCAAGAGCCAAAGCCAGAGGCTGGCCATGATGGAAGGAGAAAAATAAGGAGGAAAGAAAGAAAGGTGAAACTCCACCTACACACTCAGAAACACATGCACACATACTTCTATTGCAGGATTCCAAAACTAAAAGTAAATCCCAGCTGAGCATAACAAGTTGAATGGTGGTCCCCCAAAAAGATATATTAGTGTACTGACCCCCCCAGAACCTATAAATGTGACCTTATTTGAAAAAATAATCTTTAAAGATGTAATTAAGAATGGTGGGTTGTCTGAGTAAACCCTGAGTCCACTGATGAGTGTCTCATAAAGGATACACAGGGAGAGACACAGGAAGATGGTCCTGGGAAAAGAAGGCAGAGACTGTAGGCAGGCAGCCCCTGCCAGGAAAGGAACAAAGCCAAACCAAGCTGGAAGAGACAGGAAACACTCTTCCCTAGAGCCTCTAAAGGGAGCAAGGCCCTGCTGACATCTCACTGTTAGGCTTGGTGCTTTCAGAACTGTGAGAGAATACATTCCAGGTGATGGAAGCCAGCAAATTCATGATCATTTGTTGCAGCAGCCACAGGATGCTAATACACTGGAAGAAAGAGTATTCCAAACCAGGTAAAATTTAAAGTTCAGCTGTTATATTGCATTACTTCTTTGGAAATTTAGTGAATACTGCTTGAGATTTCCTTCATGGCAGGAAATGTACTATTCAAGAATGAGATGCCTTCTTCTCATGCCCTATCTAGTGATCTTTCTTTCATACATTGGTTTAATTACTTCAGGGAATAGGTCCCAGAGGTGTCTAACACAAATCCTTCCAATGGCCCTTATTGTCTCTATGGCCAATGGCTGGCTGCTCTACCTGTTACCTTACTGTTATTCGGTAGTGGACCTGACCCGGGGTACAAGACAGTGGCTTTGAGCACAGGTTCTAGATGGGATGACCCTGTACCAAATCTAGGTCCACCCTTCATCAGCCATGTGACCTTAAGTTCTCTGTCTCATTTTCCTCACCAGTGAAATGGAAAGCCTAATACCCCTGCAGGGCTGAGTGGCACACTGTGAGCACACTTTAAAATGAGTGTATGTTACTATTAAGTGTCTCTAGTCTTCTCAGTCATTATTTACCCTTACACTCTTTCCTTTTAAATATTTTCTACTTTGCAATATCAACTATACATACTACAACTCATTTACAACTTCATTTTCTCATATCAGAGAAAAGATATGATATTTACACATCTGTGACCTGTTTATTTCGCTTATGAGGATGTGCTCAAGGTACATCCATATGAGTGTGAATGACTCAATCTTATCATTTTTAGTGGCAGAGTAATACTCCATTCTATAAAAGAACTACATCTTCTTTATCCAGTCTCCAGTTGATGGACATTTTGGGTTGTTTCCAAGATTTAGCATAAATCACAGACTGAGCTGCTATAAACATGGGTGCACATATGTCACTGTGAAATGATTCTTTTAATTCTTTTGTGTATATGCCTTACAGAGCAATGGCCAGCTCAAATGGGACCTCCAATCCTAGTTTTTTGAGGAATCTCGAAACTGATCTCCACAGAGGTTGTACGAGTCTACAGTCCCACCAGCAGTGGAGAAGTGTTCCCTTTTCTCCGCAGCTTCACCAACATTTGTTGCTGGCTAATTCTGACATGGCAGCCATTCTTTGTGGAGTGAGATGAAATCTCAGTGTTGTTTTCATCTGCATCTCTCAAATGACTATTGATGTTGAGCATTTCTTCGTATACTTCTTAGCTGCTCTTACTTCTTCCTCTGAAAAGCATCTATCATTTTAGATGCCCATTTTTGAATTGGGTCTTTAAATTTGGGTGGGCTGATTTTTTTTTTAAGCTCTTTATATATTCTAGATAGTAGCCTTTTATGAGAGGAACTGGTGGTGAAGATTTTTTCCCACATTGCTGGCTGCCTTTTCATTCTGTTGGTGGTTTCCTTTGCTGTGCAGAAGCTTTTTAAAAGAATGAGGTCCCATTTGTTGATTTCTTCTGCCAATTCTTGTGCTATAGAGGTTTTGTTCAGAAGTCTCTCCCTAAGCCAATGTCTTCAAGAGTTTTACCTAACCTGTTTTACCGCAGGTTCAGAGTGTCTGTTTTAATATTTAGGTCTCTTATCCATTTTGATTTTAGCTTGGTACACAGTGAAAGAGCTAGGTCTAGTTTTAGTCTTTGGCAAGTTAAAGCCCAGTTTTTCCAGCACCATTTGTTAAAGAGGCTATCTTTCCTCCATTGAGGATTTTTGGCTCCTTTGTCAAAGATGAGGTGGCTCAGTGTATCTGGAGTAGTTTCTGGATCTTCTAATCTGCTCCACTGGTCCTTGGGTCTGTTACTTTGCCAGTACCATGCAGTTTTTATCACGGTGGTTTTATAGTACAGTTTCAGGTTCGGAGTTGTAATACCCCCCACCATGTCCATGTTGCTTAGAACTGCTTTTGCTATTCTAGGTCTTTTGTGGTTCCAGATGAAAGTTTGGACTTTTTTCTCTAGATCTGTGAAATATGCTGTTGGGATTTCAATCAGGATTGTGTTGAATCTGTATAGTAGTTTGGGGAGTATAGCGATTTTGACAATATTGGTTCTTCCTACCCAGGAGCAAGGTATGTATTTCCATTTTTTGATATCCTCTTCTATCTCCTTTTTTCAGAGTGCTGTAGTTTTCAGAGTAGAGGTCTTTCACCACCTTTGTTAGGTTGATTCCTAGGTATTTTATTTTTGGGGGTGCTATTGTGAAAGGGACTGACTCCCCAATTGAAACCTTTTACACTAAGATCAGGAACAAGATAAGGATGTCCTCTCACCACTTCTGTTCAATGTAGTTCTGTAAATATTAGCCACAAGAATTAGGCAAGAGAAAGAAATAAAGGGAATAAAGATAGGAAAAGAAGAAGTTAAGCTGTCATTATTTGCTGATGAAAAGATACTCTATCTAGAGGATCCTAAAAACTCAATTAAAAAACTGCTGGACCTAATCGCCAAATTTAGTCATATAGCTGGATACAAGGTCAACGTTCAAAAATCAAACAAAAATCAATAGCTTTTGTATACACAAACAGTAAACCCACTGAGTTTGACCAGTTTTGATAACATGTGTTTCCTTCTGATAGTGTCACCTCTCCTGAAGCCACTCCTGGCTCTTCTGGCATTCCTTTGGGGTCGCAGGTGGATAACACATCATCTTCCTTTGTGGAGATCTTCAGAATTAGTACAACAGGGTGAAGTTTGAGGGCAAAGCACCTCCTATTCGGTGCATTCTTGGGATTCCTTTCCTTCCCCAGATAGAATTTATACTTTAGAGTATTAATTGTCATAGGCCCAAGGGATCTCCCCACCCCACCCCCTTGGCAGAGGAAATGGAAGTGCTTCACCAGCAGTGTGCCTGACTGCACAGCAGGAGGAGGGGCGTGGCTCTCCTTGGTGATAGCATAGCGACCACCCAGCGGCCCCTTCTGGCCCTGTGCTCTCATTCCCCCATTTGGAAGGGTTTTGATTCCTGACGGACATAGCTGAGTCCCTCTCAGAAACTGCATTCCGCCAAGACCATCTTGTCCAAGGTAATACCCTTTCCTCTAAGGGGAACATGCCTGCCATGATGGTCCCGTGCTGGGTACAAAGCACCATCCCTATACCTCTTAGGACCAACTGCGGCCCCTGAGGCCACAGATTGCAGATGAACTCCCCCCACATACACTCCAGTTCCTTCATACCCCAGTATGAATTATTTCCAAAGCACTTTGCAACAAACCTGCACCCAAACTTATGCTAGTGTCTTTCATAGAGACTCCAACTTGCACCGGTGTGGCCCCTTTCACCCTTGTGCAATCCAACTGTGCAGGAGGCTGGGCACAGTGAGGATGAGTCCATGATTTCCTGGCAATAACACAAGGACCTGTTTCTACATTTAGGGCCACAAAATTGTGGCATAATCAATTAAAGGCAAGGAAAAAAAACAGTACTCTGCTGTGTTTCCTTTTATCGGGAAGTAAAATCCTCAGAAACTACTTCAGGTGTCTTTTCACTTCTTACAGGCCATAGTTAGTCTCAGGCCAACACTAAAACAATCACTGAAAAAGGGAATTTTGCTAAAATAAGTTCCCTCAGCCCTCCTCACACTCTGAGGTAGGAATAGATCTTTTTTTCCCTGAACACATAGCCTGAGTAAGAGTGGAGTCCAGCAGTGAGTGAACATTCAACAGGGTACAAATTCTCTGTAAAGGTCATGCCAGCCACCTTCCTAGTGATCAAAGTAGGAGTGGAGTCCGGCAATGAGTGAACACTCAAACACATTCAATTCTGGCTGATTGCTTAGATCATCCAGAAGAAATGGACTTGTCCTCCCAAGAACTGGCTATCCCAGTGATTGAAAAGTTTCTTCAGATCTAAACATTCTCAATCCTTTCACTAGCCTTCCTCTCATGACTTCAAAAACTTGTACAGTATTAGTCATTTTTTACAAATTTCTCCAGTTTTTCTGCCTGATGTGTTCTGAATTCACACTTCTAGGATGGTTTGACCAATGTAGCATAGAACCTAGCTGTTGCTTTTTGTGTTTTAGTTTACATAAATCTAATCTATTTATGTAATTTAATTACATAAATTGCATATATATTCACTATAATATTTTAACAACTCTCACAGGCTTTTATAGAGCAGTATAATATTTTATCCTCCATCAAATAGCTTCTCCCCTGGTCCAGTTGAGCCTATCCATATCTTTATTTTGTCCTCAATTTCCTTCCCATGTTACACTTCATGAAAACCAAACTTCTTAAAGTCAATGTAAGACAGAATCATGTATTTCCATAAGGAACATTAATTCCAGCTTTTCTCCCTTTGATAATTTTGTAATCCTTTCCCTATTTTAGATTTTTTTTTTTCCTTTTAGTGGAGCCCAAGATCACAGTGGATCTTAAGGCATAACTTTTTTTTTTTTTTTACTGTTTACCGGTTTATTATTAACAAGTGTTTATGTGTGTTACTATTCAACTGACTCCCCAGCTTCTGGTAGAAGCTTTTCATGCCTACAACATTTCATCTTTTGGGCTTTGCTCTAACATCAAGTTCTTTGGATGCCACTTCTGTCATCCAGCAAATTCAATATCTCTCTTTTAACAAAGTCTAGAAATTGCCATAAGGAATGTTCTGTAAATGTCAGATGGTAATCTATAACTCATGTCTGCTGCCAGGAATTTCAGACAACTTCATATTACATCTGTAAGCCTTTCAAACCCATGACGAAAGAATGCAGCTTTGTCTGAATGTTCTTCACTGTACATGAATATATCTTTGGAACTTGATAAAGAATTTAAAGAGAGTGGCCCTTCTGAAATTTGTAAATGGCAGGTGGGACCACAGTTCCACATATCTGGCAGTCTTGCCTGCCACCCGCACCTACTGCCCTCTGTGAGAGTCTTCCCCATCAGCCCAGCCAGCAAGTTCTCGTATCTTTCTCTGGTTATGCTTCACTTTTCTGCTCTCCCTTCCTCAGAAGACCTCGTATGAGGGTGAATCTTGGCCCCCAGAAACAGTAAGACCCTCCTTCTTGGGACATGTGAATGTTAATGAAAATAGCAAAAGAATTATTTGCAGATATGGTTAAGGATGTTGGACTGGGACCCTCTCCTAGGTCAGTGGTGGTGAATCTATGACCTGCATGCCACAACAGGCTGTTTGTTACCATGGAAAGCTCTAAAATGTTTGCCCTCACTGTCCTAGATCATCCAGATGGACCCTCAAAGACACCTCTGTATCCTTATGCAAAGGTGACAGAGGAGATTTTTATGGCCAACTAACAAAAAAGGAGAGAGAAGGCAGTATAACCATAGAAGGAGGGATGGGAGTACTTTAGCCACAAGTCAGTAAATTCTGGTGCTCACGAGAAGCTGGAAGAACCAAGAAACTGATTCTCTCCTCCTAAGCCACCTTGATTTTAGCTCAGTGAAACTGATTTCAGACTTCTCGCTCTCAAAATGGAACAGAATAGATTTCTGTTCTTTAAGCCATTCAGTTTGTGATAACTTGTTAAAACATCCATAGAAGACTAATATAGGCCCCAAAGAGCTCTCAGAAATATGTAAATTTTGATCCTTTTCTCACCATTGCATGTCTGCCATGGTTTGTCCTACATACCTACATTCTGGGCGGCTTTATATTTATCCTTTTTGTTGTTTCCATCTCCTTCTCAGACATCCCTTGTACTCTCCTCAAGTCTGCCAGTCTGCCTTCCCTCTTAAAATGCTTTTACTGAGGAGATCGCCCTGAAGGACATGGCCCCAGATCAGATGTCTTCAGATTCACTGCCTGACGAAAACCTGCTCTCTGGTTTGTAGATGTCTGTCTTCTTGAATGGCAGAAAACAGAAAAAAAATTGTTGCTCTTCCCTCATGACCTAATCGACTCCTCTAGGTCCTCTCCTCAATTACTCATCATTTCAGCAATTATATTTCAGTATATGAGTTGTGGCAGGATGTAAAGGTGCAGCCTATTGCAACATTAGTGCCTTTTGATAATACAGCTTTCCGTGTAGGTGAGATCCAGTTCTCAGCTACCTAAGATGGGGTTTTCAGGTACTCTAGCTTGCTAATGTCAGCAGTCTTTAAGATTTATTCAAAACAAACTTAAACTCTAAGCTCACAAATTGTGGAAGAAAGGGAGGGAAGTAGGTGGTTAAAAAAAAGTTACAGTTCCTGGTTCCTCCAAAATCAATTTCTCTTCCCAGGTTTCCTTTGCTGTACATCTGGTTTTGGTCTAGCACCTTCCACTGTGCCTCTGAGGACACTTTTTGCCCCTTAATGGATGATGATTGCGAGGTTGTGTATTCATCAAACTTGTGAAGTCTCCGTGTAACTACCCAGATGGGAAGTTACATCATGGTCTCACAACCTAAACTTGACCATCAGCCAGCCCTCCGCCAGCCGGAGGTGCTCTTCCAGGACAGCCTCTGGATGGTCTGTGTTTCTCTTTTTCTGTACCTTGGGAATCTCCAAGCTAAATTCTTATTTTTATCATGCCAAGAACACTGGCAACCTGCAGTCCTTTCTTACACCTGGATACCAACACCTACGCTGTGTGAGGAAAACATAGAGTGAATGTTTAAATTTTGAAAATGTTTATTACAGTAAAAGACACATTGCTCTTAATGCCCCTCAAAATACTCCTTGCTTTGAGTACATTTCTCCCACTATTCTTGCCACTTTTTAGAAGTCCTCTTTCATACAAAATCTGATCCAAAATGTGAAATCCTCCTACCATGTACCATCCAAAGGAAAAGCAGGGTGGTCCAACCATCATAGTTTGTCTTCATCCACCTTACTCGCCAGCTCTAGCACTGTGCAAGTTCTGTCTCTTCTCTATAGCCAAACCAACAATGAAAGGTAGATGTTTGAAATGGACACCGGATACCGAAGCAGCCACCACAGCACCACTAAACACAATCGTGAAAAAGGACTTCCAGAAAAGATGGACTTCAGAAAGTGATAAGAATGATGGGACACGTGTGCTAGAATTCAGGGGAATAACCAGAGGAAGATTAGTGGTTGTGTGTCTTTGACTGTAGTAAATCTTTAAAAATCTAAGAATTCACTGTATCTCGTGATCATAGTGCATATGTAACTTTGCTATGAGTAAAATATTTTGCTGGGCTCAGTGGTTCCGGTGCCTGCCTTGCAAGTGCAAGGACCTGGGTTCTATCCCCAGTAACTGCACACAACAATAGTGGGCATGGAGACTCACCCCGGCAGCAATCAGCACCACATACCACAGTGCGGGGCATCGTGGCTCATGCCTGTAATTCCAGCACTTGGGAGGCAGAGAGAGGAGGATTGCTGTGAGTTCATTACTGAGTTCAGGGATCATCCTGAACTACAAAAAAAGCGAGACCCTGTCTCAAAAAGAAAAAGAAAAAATGTTTCTACTCTAAGCATAAGCACAGACATTTGAAATTAAAGTTTTCTCTTTTTTACGGACCAAATTCCTAGGTGGGGATGACTTCCCTCCAGCCCTGTCTCCACCTCACAAGGCAGAAGGAAGTGGAAGATTCCACTTCATGGCCTGACTGTCCATGAGAAAAGATGGACTGTTGAAGCCATTGACCTCTGGGGCTGGCTTTACTTTACCAAAAGATAATGGCCAAAAGGACTGACTGCTCAAACTTCCTTAATCTACTGGGCTGGTTTTTATGAGGTTTAATCAGGGGAAAAGGAAATGAGCTAATGCAGCCCTAAATCCCCTCAAAACCGCAGATTCTCCAGACTTTGAGTCATCTGCACCGCACTTCACTGGGACTTGAACAGCAGTGACAGTGGAAGGCATATTGTTTCCTGGCTCTGTCAGAACAAAGTATCGCAGACTCGGTAGTTTAAATAACAGAAATTTATTATTTTAAAGATCCAGAGATCGGCAGTCACTGACCAAAACAGCAGCAGAGTTGGTTCCTTCTGCGAACACCGCAGAAGCCGCTTCTAACTCTTTCCTAGTTCATGGGGTTTACTGGCAACCATTCACTTCACAAACACAGTTCTGAGTCCTTGTCCTTCTTATCACGTAGGCTCCTCAGGTATCTGAGTCCAAGTTTCCCTGGCTAAGGACACATGTTGCCAAATGTGGTGGCGCACATCTGTGCACACATCTCAACACTGGGGAGGCTGAGGCAGGAGAATTTCCACAAGCCCAAGGCCAGACTGCATTACCTAGCAAGACTCTCTGAAAGAAAGACAAAAAAACCCCGCATGTTACCTTTCAGAAAGGACTCTAATTCAGTCTATCTCAACCAATCCTGTCTGCAAAGATCCTACTTCCAAATAGATATATTCCAGGGTTCCAGGTGGATGTGCATTTGGGAAGTATACACTTCAGTCTCATAGGAAGGGGAAGAGGGTATGCACGGTTAGGAAACCGCAGCACCCTTCCCTTCTTCCCCACCCACTGTGTGCATCCTGAACGCACATTTACGGTAAAACCCAGACTGTGAATGGTTCAGATGCTGGGCTCTCAGTCCCCACATCCTCAGCCCTCCGTCTCAGCCCTGTTCAGATGCTGCTTCCTTTCTTCACTTCTGTCTCCTCACCTATGAAATGGAAATAATGCTAATCCTTGCTTCAAATGCTGGTGAACTTCCTGTACATTAATCAGTGTGGAATGCACAGGACAGTCCTGGCATATGGCTTGTGCTCCTTAACTGGTACCAGATGCCTGTGTTTTCTCAATACCTCTTGCCTGACAGAGGCGTCAGAGGCATGAGAGACAGGTCATGATTCAAGCAAAGCTTCTGCCCCTAAAAGTCGAATGGTGGAGATTTTAACAAATGTAAAAGACAATAAAAATTCTGAAAATGCTAAAGGTAAATAGTGGGGAGCTCCTCTAGAAGGGAGCAAAAAAAAAAAAAAGAGCTAGGCATTGCCAACCTGTGACATTTTCTTTCTAGGAAACAGAATTCACCGAAGTTCTTTCGTCAGGGAGAAATGTCTTACTGGGGACAAACGTTTTATGGCAACTGTATAAGTGTCACAATGTAACGACTGCCTTCCCACAGATCATCTCAAGCAATCCTCACAATGACCTTTTGAAGCAGATGTCAGATCTCATTCAGAAACTGGAGAAATTAATTCACAAAGTTAATACGTGGTTACTCCAAGATCATCCAGGAGACCTAGTTGAGGAGTGTTAGTGGCGCGAGGCAGCAAATGAGTACTCAGCCGGGCACAATGAGTCAACCACCAGCTAACTACACAAATCCTCAGGGGAAGCCACGTCAGGGCCTGTCAAAGGATGGTACCTCCCAACCACGACAGCAATGGTGAGGGCAAAGTCCATAGAATGGTTTTGTGCCTTCATTCATTCACCCGTGCTCTGGAGTTTAAATGATATGGGATTGCTGAGAGGATTTAAGCACCCAATTTCAACCTAAACTTGGCTGCTCAGCCATTATTGAGTAAAAAATGGCCATCTTTAATTCAATACTGCATTCAGACTAGTAAGGAGAATAGGGTTTGTTATTCGCGTCACCCCTTTATATCACAGAGGCTTTTCTTGAAAAGAAAATTTCGTAGTTTTAAATTCCTCAAAACTCAGGAACTTGGCAGCGAGAGGTGGTAACTCCCATACTAGGGAGGGTTTGTATTTAGTTTTACTATCTATTTTTACTTTCACTTTTCTCACTGTGGCTGATCACCAAACTCTACCTCAGGCCCCTTCCCTAGCAAGCTGTCTATTCTATGTACAAGCTCACAGACTGCACTAACTGGCTTTTACATCATCAGCTTAGTGAGCATGAGCAAGTTGCCATGGTGACTCGAAAGCTAGAATGGTTGCCTTCAGGTACTTCAGCCAGCCAGAAACAGCCTGGCCCTTTTCCCTCCCTGGGAAGCATTCCTAAGTGTGAACAAACAGGTGGTTTGCAGTTCTGATTTGCGAGTGAAAGAACCCAAAACAGACAGGAGACAAAAGATAAGGTGAGAGGAAAGCTGCCGCGGACAGGGGCCTTCTGCTGTCTGGGGTTGTCTGGCTATCCCCTCTCACATTTGCAGGAGAGAAACAGCCCAGCAAAACCCTCCTCAGGAGGCTGCGAACTCCAGAGCCGCTGAGAAGACCTCAGCGGAGCCGCTTACAGAGCACGGCAGGCTCTGTTCCTGAACGCTGAGCCCGCCCATCCATCTCTCCTCTTTGACAGCTTTTAATTATCCACTCTCCTAGTGCATTCATCTCTGTGTAATTCACAAGCCACGGGCACACTTCATTAAGTTTTGAATAATAATTTTCATGAAATAAGTGTAAGGAATTAAATGAAACTTTCTGCCCAAGCCTTTATCTACAACAATAAGCAAATGTTACCCAATTTGCTTGTACTATTTGCAAAGTCTTAGGGAGGCAGTCCCTTTTGTTCTGCCCTGCACTTGCCTGCCCTTCTCCAGTAATTTTTAATTGCTACACTGAGATTCTTAACACAGGAGACAACAGAAATAGCAACAGAATTCAGCATGCTCTTGGAGACGGATGAGGGGAAATCACTTTATTTACAGTAGTCTCAATGGTATATTTACCATCTCCTTCCATTTTAAACAGTGGCCACAAACCATGGTGTTCACAGCTGTCTTACAACGTTTTTATTATAAAAAGTAAAATATTTTCATATCAACTTGTACTTGCCACAAATATTTTGAAATAGAATTTGCTAACATCACTTCTTTAAGATAATTAGTAGACTTGTGGGTCTTATTTGCTAGTAATACACTAGCAAATATTATTTTATTGCAAGCACTTATTATCTCACAAATTTATTTATAAGCATTTTTTTTGTTGTTGCTTTTATTTATTTATTTATTTATTTATTTATTTATTTGAGACAGGGGGTCACTCTTGTAGTTCAGGATGGGCCTGAGCTCAGCTTTGAATTCACAGCTATCCTCCTGCCTCAGCTTCCCGACTGCTGGAATTACAAGCATGAGCCACCACGCCCAGCACTGTGGTATGTGATACTAATTGCTGCTGGGGGTGAGTCTCCACACCCCAGGTCCTTGAGTTTACAAGGCAGGTGCCGGAACCACTGAGCTAAATCCCAGACCCTATTTCTAAGCATCTTGACTGTTGTACTTAGTATAATTGAAATTTACTTTTTAATCCTCCAAGCTTTATTTTATACGCTGCAAAACATTACCCCGAGAAGAGTCCATAGGCTTGATTAACTGGGCGGAAGGCAGTCATGGTATGAAAAAGGTTGAGAACTACAGAGAAGGGAACAAATTCCTTCTACCCATTAAGGAAACAAATGGCCTCCTACCCATTAATCACTTCTCCTGTCTTCCCCTACCCCTTGCATTCCATTTCTGAAAACACATCCTAAAATACAAATTGAAAGTATAGGCATTTCTTGATAAGCATATAAAATATCGAAGGGGTTAGGGGACCTTGGCCTGGGCACGTAGCTCAGGTGCCAGGCTCTGAATTCATTAAGACTACAAACACAGATAACATAGGAGGGCTATGTCCACTTAAGCCTGATCCAAATTTCTATGAAAGGTCGTACTCCTTAACTGTCTCTACCATCCTGCAGCCAAGCACTGTGGGAGGCTTTTCAATCAACCTTCAGAAAGAGTTCACTGGACCATTGATTTTGGAAATGACACCTTGCAAAATTAGCAAAATTCACGCACACAAAAAAATATTGGCGTTACATTCAAAGAGTGGTTGAATCACCAAAAGTCTTACCAGCTCAAGGAGCTATGATTTGCTCAGATACTCCTCGGTACTCACGGTAAGTGAGACCATGAGTCCTTCTTTGTCTGATTTGTTTCTTCTTCTCCTTTCCCTTTCCCTACCTCCTTTACTGGCCTACTGTAGGACTGCAATTTAGGGATTTTCTGGCAAGGGCTATCATTAATGGAGTGTAATCTCTGTGTCATAAAAAAAGGCAAGTTTTGAGGACTCCGTGGCTGGTGAACAGGAACAATTTGACTAGAGGCCCAGGGATACACATGTAACTAAAGAAGTCATGTGCTGCAGGGGCTTTGAGGCAATACACTTGCTGGCACCTAGGGCTGGAAACCGGCCCAGCACACTGTCACCATTCACCGTGCAGGGAGGGGCCTGGTATCGTGGGATTCTCATGTGCCCTAAGGTGGTTGGTGCTCCTTTGGCAGATGTAAGCTGTTGCTGATGACTGGCAGCTCCAACTTTTCATCTCACATTTTAATTATAGACCAGGGCCTCCTGGAGACATGACTCTGGTCAGAAGTCATGGGCTGTTCTATGGTTGTATACAGAGTGCAGAGAGCACTCAGCTGAGTAGAGGGATGTGGGCCCTGCTCCCTCCTGTTCCCCTCCCTACTGGGAGGTTTTGAAAAATCTGGGGCTTACTAATAGAAAAGGAGAATAGGATGGGGGTTGTAGCTCAGGGATAGTACTATTCCCTAGTTCAATCCTCAGCACGGCAAAACAAGAAAAAGAGAGAAATGCAATTCTGTGTGCATTACATAGCTGATATGAAGCTGTGGGGAAATAATGAAGGTTAAAAACATAGAACCTATAAAAGAATTTGCTGTTCAAATGCATTACATTTTTTATTGAAATCTTTATTGGTACATTACATATACAAATCATGATTGTATTCCATTATGGGGATTTGTACTAGTATAAGACACAACTTAAATCTCATTTTTTCCCATAGCCCTACCCACCCTACCTCCCCCACCCCCTATATACATAAACTTTGTTTCCTTTCTTCTTTGTTATAATCTCATTATTTTCCTCCCTTCACTCTATTTTACTTTGAGTATTTTCTATTTCACAATATATAACATACAATTCTAGGACTCATTTACATCTTTAATTTCTCATACCAGAGAAAAGATGCGATATGTACCTGTGACCTATTTATTTCACTTATGAGGATATTCTTAAGGTACATCCATTTAAGTATAAATGATTCAAACTTATCATTTTTTATGGCAGAGTAATGCTCCATTCTGTAGAAGAACCACAGCTTTTTAATCCAGTCTCCAGCTGATGAACACTTGGGTTGTTTCCAAGATGTAACAATCACAAATTGGGCTGCTATAAACATGGATGCACATATGTCACTGTGATATGAGTCTTTTAATTCTTGTGTGTATATACCTAGCAGGGCAATGGCTGGGTCAAATGAGACCTTCAATCCTAGCTTTTTGAGGAATCTCCAAACTGATCTCCACAGGGGTTGTACTAGTCTACAGTCCCACCAACAGTGGAGAAGGGTTCCTTCTCTGCAGCCTTGCCAACATTTTCTTCTGGTTGATTCTGAAATGGCAGCCATTCTTTGTGGAGTGAGATGAAAACTCAGTGTTGTTTTCATCTTCATCTCTCTAATGACTAATGATGTTGAGCATTTCTTCATACAAATGCATTACATTTTTATTTCATTTTGAAAAATACATTCTTTATCTTAATTCATTTTAAAAGTCAGTGGTCTCTAGGATTTTTAAACAATTTATATATAGCAGTAAACTTTTTAAGACACACAAAGATCATGATAGATTTTTCAGTACCATGACTCTCTCTTAGAGGCCATCATGCCTGGAACCTGGAAGAAGCATATATAGAAATTATTTTGACTTTCAGATTCTTGAAAAGAATAAATTAGTTCCAGATTATTTTTAAAACCCAGTCAGAATTATTTTTAAAATGCCTAATTGGTTATCTGAAGCCACTGTGTTCTTAAGCAGGGTAGAGCCTTAATGAGTTATTTAGAAGAATATTGGCTGGTGTCAGCAAATGGAATTGGAGATAGAAGAAACTGCAGGCAGGCAGCTGTACAGGGACTCCTTGTGCTCCAGATACAAGGAGCTCCCTCTTCCCTGTCTGAGCACTGAGCCAGCCCAGAAAATCTTTTGAAGTATATAGATATCTTTATGTCTGACTCATTAACTGTATTATTTTAAGATCCCCAACCAGACACTCGCCTGCATCGGCCCTAACCAGGAAGGGTTCCCCCACTTCAGGTCTTCTTCCTAACTTCTTGCTGATTCCCTTCAGCTGAGCACAATGAGATCCAGCACCTGGCCTGTGACTTAGAAGTCCTAGAGAGCTTTTACCTGCCCCTAGGTGACTTGTGCTTTCAAAGGCGATCCAAGTTCACACAAGTGGATCTGCAGTTAGTTAAATCTCATGTGACATGACCTCATACAGTTTCAGGATATCGTCCATGCGCATCCTGCATGGCACGGCTCCCTCCTTCCTCAAAACTGCTGGTCTCTCCATCAGCATTACATGATGTGCAAAGTATGGACAGTAGAGACTCAGGGAAGAGGCGGGGCCCCTGTGCCATCATGGCAGTTGGGCCAGACTAGAAGAGGCAGTCTGTGCCAGTCTGGCTGCTGACATCATCACCTCACACAAGGAAAGGAACTGGGCCAGCAGAGGCACACATCCTCCCCAGGACTAGAAAGGCTTTGCCACCTTCTAGACCCTTCTATCTGTCAGGAGAGTGGGGTCCTTTCTAGGGTCACTGAATTTCTGGAGGTCAGCTAAGCACAGACTCTGTATACGAGACACACCTCTCATCGTGGCTGGAATCAAACTGCCAGTCACACTGGAGCCATTGTTGAGTGAGCAGGTTAGCAGATTTTGAGCAGCTCTTCTATTGACTTATGATTTATATCTGGAACAACCACCAGAACTCTCATGTATTCAGAGATGATGCTTTTGGAAGGTGATTAGATCATGGGGTGTTTGGGCTGGGGATCTAGCTCGGTGGTTCTTGTGCTTACTTCACAAGCATAAGTTCCAAGCTGGATCCCCAGGACTGAAAGAAAAACAATAGCATAGATCATAGGGTGCAAGAGCTGGCTTGGATTGGAGGTGAGTAACTGGGGGTGCATCCTGAAAAGGTCTGTCTCCCTCCCTGGCTTCTCCCTTCACCCTCTGCTCCTTGCCACCATGATGTGAGCAGTTTTCCTCCAACAGAGACCTCTGCTCCACTGTTTGTGCCTTGGAGCCAACTGGCCACAGACCATAACAGTGGACCAAAATAAGACTCTCTTCCTTCAAGATGTGTATGTTGACTGTTTCGTCCCAGCAACAGGCAAGTGATTAAGACACCTACCCAAAGCTGCTATCACAGGAGCTATTATCAGGCATTTGCCATAGTTTGGGAGTCACAATCAGTCAGGTAGGATAACTTATCTAAAGCAAGTATCCTGTAATACAGTCCTGAATCTAGAGGGGCACAGGAACCAGGAAATGGTCGATACAAATGTTCCCAGGCTGGAGCCATCTTTCCTTTTCTCTTTACCAGTAGACAGCTTGAAATATGCGGAGGGAAGAGAGCAGGCCAAGGACCAATCGTTGCAGAACTGTTTTCCCCTCCAGAGTCATCACATGTAGATGCCCCACAGTTGCAGAGGGATCTCTCCCTTCCTGTTTCCCATGAGAGCTACTAGGAACCACTCACTCACCTGCTCATCATGAGAAGTACCCAGCTTGCCCCCGTGGAGCTGTGAGCATGCAGGTTCATCACAGAGTTTTAGAGTTGCCCTAAAGTGATACTGTCTATCCCAATGCTGATTTTGTGGTTTGGGGATTTTTAATGAGCTCATAAACCATCTTTATAACTGGCTTGTTTGTTTTAAAAACATTAAGAGTTATCAGCAAGATGCTGGTAGAGTTCAAACTGGTCCTATTTTTGGTTTGGCAATTTCAAAAGTGTTAGTCTCTTTCATGAAATAGAAATAACTTTCTAAAAAGCTTCCTGCACTTCAGAAAGAAAACTGATATAAGAAGTGGAAGTCCAACCTAGAAACATCAAAGAAGCACAAGGCATGCCACGTGCATAGTCATGACCCCACCGACAAGGCTTCTCACCTGGCTAATCATGTATTCAACTGTCTACATCCTGAAATCCTCATTACATGCTGAAGGAAAGGCTGTTCATTCTCATTTTGTTCTGGGCCTTACAACTTATGTGGCAGTTCCTGGTCCATAGTCTGTTTTTTAAGAAGTTCTTCCGGTGTGCCCAGACCACAAGGAGAAAGCTCAAGATAAAAGATGAACACTGAAGATGAAAGGCTGTGATGATTAATTTTATGTCTCAAGTGGATTGGAACATTCCAACTCCAGATTAGACATTTCTAAGGGGTGTGTCTGTCAGGAAGCTTCCTGCACAGATTAGCATTTGGATCACTGTGCTGAGTAAAGTAAATTGCCATCCCCAATAGCAGGACCATATCCTTTCCACTGATGGCATAGAGGGAAAGTGTCCTTTCTCCCTGGATGCTTGAGTGGAAACATCAGTCTCTTCTTGCCTCTAGTAGGATTTATGCCACAGGGTCTGCTTCATAGAACTACACCACTAGCATTTCTCTGCATCTACATTTCAGATGGAAGAGAGTGAGACTTAATAGCTTTCTATAATCATATGAGCTGACTGCATATAATATATAGGGGAGGATGTTTTTCTGTAGAGAACTCTGCCTAACACAGGTTGCCACCGAAGTCCTCCTGGTACAACACAGGTCCCACACAGACTATTCTAATTCCATTTTAAACTGGGCTGGTCCTCTCCTGGAAGAGCAGATGTGTCCTAAAGCCCAAGTCCTTGTTTAGCCAGAAGCTGAGTCCAGACACTCACTAGGCTCCACCTTGAATAGCTTTTGGTCTCTTGGGTTTCATCCTTAGAGGATGCAGCCTTAGGCCAGACTGACATGCTGAATTCTTCTCTAATGGCTTCCGTAACAACTTACCACAATGTTGGTGGCTTAAAACAACACATATTCATTCTACTACAATTCTGCATGCCTGAAGGTAGAACTCAGCTTTAGGAGTCTAAAATCAAGATATCTGGAAATCCCAAGAGAAAAAACCAATCGGTGTTTTGCCTCTCCCAGCATCTGGTGGCTTCTGTAGTCCCAGGTTTATGCCTTCACTACTCTCATCTCTGACTTTATGGTCCTGCTAATCATACTGCCTCCTCCTCTGTGTTAAAGCTCCCTTGTCTCCTTATAAGGTCACTTGGGATTACACTTAGGGTCTACCAAGATTACCTTTTCATCTCAAGATCCTGACCTTGGTCACCTTTCCAGAGCCCTTTGCCACATAAGGTAACATGCACAGGTCCCAGGGATTTTTTTTTGGGTCATTCAGCCTTCCAAAAGAACTGTTGTGAAAGTTGGTGCCCTGCCAACAGGCCTAGGTGCTCGGTCTTCCAGGTGCCAACACTGTCTACATTGGGCCTGAAGCTCCACAGGATCACAGTCATAGATTCACACACTGCACTGTCACCTTCCTGCTACCACCAAACTGTGCCAGGAAAAAAAAAAATCATTTCAGGAGAGGAATGAAAGAAAAAAGAAAAGAAGACACAAGGAAGGGAAAACTGCTGGGGTCCTGCTCTGAGCTCACTGATTAATATAATAAATTGAACTGGACCAAACTATTGATCACCTCTAATGATGACAAGCATAATCTTAATATTTAGTATGACTCAGGGCTGAGGATTTAGCTCAGCGGTTCCAGAGCTTGCCTTGCAAACGCAAGGGCTGGGTTCGATCCCCAGTAACCACATACAACAATGCTGGGCATGGAGACTCAAGCCCACCAACAATCAGAACCACATACCACCGTAATGGACATGATGACTCACACCTGTAATCCAGCACTTCCAAGGCAGAGGCAAGAGGATTGCTGTGAATTCAAAGCTGAGCTCAGGGCCAGCCTGTACTGCAAAAAAGTGAGACCCTGTCTCAAAAAAAAAAAAAAAATTAGTGTGATTGAAAGATAATAATAAGATAATAAAACCACATGTCTGGTCCCTCTCAAAGCATCCCGGCCTCGTTACATTCATCCTCGACATAGCTGCATAAATTAAAACCAGCAATCCCCTGCTGAACTCCCTCTGCGGCTTTCTGTGGCATCTGGAATTTAATCCAAACTCCTCATCAGGGCTAAAAGGTCATTCTTGACCTGGCCTAGGCTTGCTGTCTGACTTTGTCATACCTCAAGCCATTCCAGAAGTGACACAGCCCTGGACGGTATGGACTATCCTAACCTCTGGCAAGGATTCACTATGTGCCAAGGATTTCCTAAGTACTATATGCATTGAATCGCATTGATTTCTGCCTCTCAACAGGTCTACAAGTTAAATGCTTTTCCTTTATCTTACTGATGAATAAATCAGGACAGTAAGAGCTACATAAACGGCAGAGCCCCCATCTCCCCATTCTGCTATATGGCTATGGTTTGAGTGTATTCAGCAAGAGTTCATGTGTTGAGATTCAACCTCCATTGTGAGGTATTAAGAAAGAGGAAGTTTATCCAACATGCCTAGTGTTTAAAGGGTCTCTGGGAGGTGAGTGACATTAGATAAAGTCCTCAGAGTTGTGGCCCCACAACTGAATGTGGTTGCTGTTTAAGAAGAGGGAGATAGAACAGAAGGGACCATTTGATATCTTTACCATTGTGATTCTGCTGGCAGGAAGGTTATCACCAGATGTAGGCCTTTGAATTTATAGAACTATAAATTAAGTAAATCTCTCTCTCTCTTTCTCTCTCTCTCTCTCTCTTTCTCTCTCTCTCTCTCTCTCTCTCTCTCCTTACAAATTACCTAGCTTCAGAAATTTTGCTATCATAATAAAAGTTGAGATGGCTACAGTTCTCAACTTCTTTAGTCATTGAAAGTGATGATGCAAATTCAGAGAGTAAGATGCCCAGGTCATGCTAAATAGGAAGAAAAGTAAACTTTTACACACACATACACACACATACACACACACACACACACACACACACACACATAGTACACTTGCCTTTGAAAAATAGTACATGTTCATATACAAGTAGAGGGTAAATATAAAATTATACAAATAAAATGTTAGCAGTGGTTATCTCCAGAAATGGGAGAATGGTTGCTGGTTGCTTTCTGTTGTATTTATTCTTGAATTTATACCTCTACAGTATATACAATAATATGAAATAGTGTGACTCAAGGTTCACTTTTACAGTGAGATCTCCCTAAAGATCCTCTTATTTACCCTTACTCACTCACCTCTTACCCTGTTCCTCCTTTAACATTGTCCACATAGTGTTTCTCTACCCAGCATATTAGTTTATGTAATTATTTCAGTGATTTTTTCCCTATCCCATTGCTATGGTAAAGATGTGGTTTGAGTGTATCCCTGAAGTTTCATGTGCTGAAAGCTTGGCCCCCAGTGTGGCAGGGCTGAGGCAGAGTTATTAAGGGTAGGTCTAGCGTGAAGTAACTAGGCCGTGGAGTTCTATCATCATGAAGAGATTAGTGCTGTTCTGAAGCTGGGTCAGATTCCCTGTAACTGGATTAGTTATCTAGAGAGCAGAAGGCTATAAAGTAAGGCCTCCTATCACCTGCACTCAGCCAGTTCCCTTCCTATTTGCACTGCATGGTGGGAGGGCCATCCCTAGAATGCCAGTGCCTGCCACCACCAGAATCATGAACTTCTTTCTTTAACTTATTATCTATTCACTTTCTTGTCACCCGAATGCAATATACAACATGCACAACTCAAAATTACTGAAGAGCCCAAATCTAAAGCCTCCTCTGAGGCTTAAGACAAACCTCTAGCTGTGCTTCTTAAGAAAATCTTACAGAAAGTTCAACACTACTGACATACTATGGCTTGAGTAAAGATCCTCATTCAGAAAGGGCAAAATAGGGGGATAGAAAGGGATGGGACCAAAGCAAGACTGAAACTCAGAAAGGAAAAAATTAAATCCTTCCACTCCACGTCTAACACCCAGGGCAAAAGAGGAAGTCCAAATGGCATGAGTAGCTGCATCCTACAGCATAACCAGCTTTCACAGCCTTTATCTTGGGGTGGCTTCTCTCACCGCCTGCAGCTTTCCTCACATGTTGAACATTCCTGGCTGCTCCAGTCTCCTAAGGTCCCACTGCACTTTCAGCTCACTCTCACATACTCATGTACTACCCTCTCAAGGGCACAGGAAATCCAGGCAGAAGCTTCCCTGCATCCTCAACTCTTACATTCTGGGTGCCCGTAAAACTAGGACCACATAGACAATGCCAAGGTCTGCCACCATCTCAGACAGTAGCCAAGTCTCCTGGACAGGATACTCTAAAGGGATCCTTCTTACTGTCCTTATGCAAAGTACTTGGCTTGTTTTTAATGCTAATTTTTTCAGCAACCCAGTTGTATTCTGCCAAAATTTTATAGGCTTCAGTTTTACATGCATTTCTTTTTTGGCCACCAGCAATTTTTTTTTTAATTATTCAACTTGCCTTTTTGTTCCTGCTCCTCACAGGAGTTCTCATTAAACACAGCAAACAGTCCTCCTGTTACATCTTGCACGCTGGACTGCCTTGAGATTTGCTCCACCAAATTCATTTTTGTGCCACTTTTTTATCTTAGTTGAGTGCATTTAAAGACATGAGGAAATACACATGTATTTCCTGTCACAGCATAAAACATTTAGTCTCAAGTCCAGCATGATCTTTCCTGTCTATATTTCTATCAGCATGTGGTCTTGTGAGCTCTGATAAAAGTTTCACATTATCTTGCCTTATGGCATTTTAGGGCTTTTCTAGGTAGGCATGTCCTAACCTTTTCAGACGTCTCCTGTGAACCACTTTCAAAGACTTCTAAACCTGGCCAGGTAAGAGTCGCAGCAACAACCTCCCTTCTCTGTTACCAAAATCTTAGTTACTTTCTCTTCACTGGGACACCACACTTATCTTCTGTAACTTAAAGGAGAAGAAATTTATTTTGGCTCATATTTTAGTAGCTTCAGTCCAGAGTCAGCTGACTCCAAATAGGAAATGGCATGGTAGAAGGGCCTGGGTGGAAGAAAAATGCTTTTGTCCTGGAGGCCAGAAAGCAGAAAGATGACAGAAGAGCTGTTTGAGACGATATGCCCTTCTGGGCCACACCCTCAGTTACCCAACTCCAACTAGGCACCACCTCTTAGTGCAGAGGCTTTTGGGAGACATTCTCCACTGAAACCATTACAGTTATACAGCCTCAAGTATTTTGTTATAGTAACATAAAGTGGACTGTGATGGCCCTTTAGATTATCAGATCTTGAAAATGAGATTATTGTTTGTTATGATCACTTCTACATTCTCAGAGCCTAGAACAGGTAACTTATAGTGGCCAGTAGATATATTGAATGAAAGAATGTATCAAATGAGTCGAAAGAAAATGAATGTCCTTTTAAGAAGATACCTCACAGACCACTTTTTTACCCAGGGCAGACCCACAGTGGAGGCTGGCATTTCTGTAGGTCATGTGCTTCTAGCACTGTGGAAACTGTGTGCTATCCCAACACCACACTCCTTGCCCTGGTATGATTATTACCACTAAGCAAACAACCTTTGACCAGGTGCCCTGCAGGGTCACCTGCTCTTCCTGCCTTTACTCTGTGTGTACAGAAGCCTGTGTCCTCTGGAAATTTCACTTAGGTCCAGCTTCATGTTAACTTTCTTCACCTCCATTTGTGGAAATGGTCCAGCTCTCTCTTCTTGACCACAGAACAGCTGGTCATGACAATATAAACAAAGCCAGGTGCTAACTGCTTCCAGCCCAGCAGCCAGCACTTAGAGCCTTAACTCAACCCTTGGCCCTGTCTCTGCTGCATAATTTATATGCAGCCTTCGAGAGGCTTGGTAAACAAAGTCCACAGAGCCCCTTAGTTAGACACATATGGAGAGCTGAAAATTTCCCTCTGGCATAAAGCTTGGGGTGTTCATGGTGCCATCAACCTAAGAGACGACTTGATTTGATGAAATAACTGGTCAGAAAACTTGAGAATTCATCATAGTTGTTAGTCTCTGGAGGAAAGGATTTTGAGTGCTTGTAATTTGGCTTTTTTTAACTGTTAAAATATAATTATAAAAACACCTACGAAAATCCATTAAGCATAATCCTTCCATCCTAACATTACAGTCCTACCTTTGCAAAGTCTTCTTCCAATTCCTGCCCTACTGTACACACAATGTTATATCATTCTAGGCATGTTCTATGCATGGTTGGTGTTCCATATCTAAGTGACTTTTCCTGATAAAGGAATGTTTTTTAAACTGCTTAAATTTGGTTATAATCTTCCTTTAAAAGAAAACAAAAGGAAAGAGTCTGGAGAGAATCTCTGAGACATCAGACATTGCTGCTATCTACCATCGCTTTGTCTTCTCACCAAGTGTCCTATCCACAGTTCTTGACTCTTTGTCCTTGACTTTAAATAGTTTATATTTATTGAGAACCTCAAAGAACTTTGTGGTTTATATATATCAATATCTAAATTGGAAATTAAACCAAAAATTTAAAATATTTATATATTCATTAAAATAAAGGAAGATTCTATTACATGTTACCATCACATATTTTTATTGAAAAGTAACATATTTTCCAAAACAAAGGAAAATTTAATGACAATACTGACATTGCTTTGCATTTTTTTGCAAATTTCTTTAAATCTAGCTTAACAAAAGACATCTGGAATTGTATCTCTGCTTCTGCATTCAATTTATTGTAATATGTTGCTTTGGTTGAAGTATATGAAGAAAATGTAATCTC